>JBCNJP010000016.1:3813337-3869204 GCA_039602395.1 Deinandra increscens subsp. villosa
AAACGAAAAAGGTATTACTGTTGTCATTAGACCAGATGTGGATAGTCCACCGGTTATTGAAATAAGTGATTTTCAAATCTTTGTGTATGTAGATAGTATTCTAAGTCGATGTAAAATTCAACTAATGCTATATAATGGAGTCTAAATTGACATGAAGAAACTATAACACCAGGGCCGGTCCTGAGAATTTGGATGCTCAGGGCGCGAGTCAAAAATTTGCCCCCTGTTAAAAACTTTAAATAGTACAACACAAAAGTTTTAACACGAAGAATGCAGTACAATTAGGGCCTCGATACAAATGAATTTATACCTAAAAGATGACTTCAAGACAGTTGGTTCCAAAAACACATCTACATTCAAGTTCACTGCATTCCAAGTAAAAGAAAAAACATTTGCTTACAAAAATGTTTAAGCATTTGTGGATAGCTAAATGTTGCGGGTCAACATGACCCGACCCGTAAGAAAATGTCGCGGGAAACTCCTTCTCACCCGTGAAAACTATAAATTTGACTCGGCACATGTTTTAAGTTGTTCAACTGTTTGACAAATTTTCTTGAAGATACATAACAGAATCTTGTGGACCAAACAAATACTGATTATGAACAAATAAGTAACTTTAACTTGAAATCCTTATTGAAAAAAAGAATGTTCCAATTTTCATAAAATTTATAATTATCTTGCAAATGATGAAGCTTAATTGGTCTAACCTCAAATAAAAATACAACAAGAAAATTGTTCTGTTTATCGATTAAAGTTGTTTTCTTTTTTATTGGGGATACCTTAATTACTCATCAATTAGGGCAAACAATACAACAAGAAAATCCCAAATAAATTCAACATTAATATCATTACTTCAATTAACAAATCAAATCATCAAATCCCATCCATTAATAAAACAAATAAACAAACCCCAGATCAATTTCATGTCAAATAAGTTTTAAAAAAATGCAATTAAAAGTTACCTTCCATGCCAATTGAAACCCTAGGAGACCTGCAAGAAAACTACTAGCAATCCAGCACAAGATGTAGAGTAAAGCAGCCAAGGAAGCAGCTTTATAATCAAAACGGACATAAGAAACAACGTAGATAGAGTGCAGAAGTGATGATCGACGATCGCAATTCATGTCGTTTCAGTTTCTCCCGTCGTTCCTTATTCCTTGATCGCAAAACCTATCCACATAATGACATAAAACCGATGCCCCTTCTTAACTTGATGCCCTGGGCTGGAGCCCAGTTGGCCCATGCCCAGGGCCGGCCCTGTATAACACCAATTGTTGACTAATTTAATATTTGGGTTCTGATCTGTAAATGAACCAAAGTTGAAGGACGTGATAGTATATTTAGATAATTTTCCTTTGAAAAACTCAATAACATATGATGACATCAACCGGACATAAAACTGCGTGAGGTTTCTTAAGAAAAAGGCCAATTTCATGCCGTGCCAGAATAATTATAGTGTAATAGTTTTTTATTTAACATTAATTTTTTTATTTCTTATTTTTTTTCTCATAACAGCGATTAGATTTTATTACCCGAAAACAAACGACGTTTCTTAACTACTCCCAGATCTTCAATACTTGGTTTTTCGGTTTTGTGTTTTTTTTCTAATTCGGCTTATTTGGTTATCCGTTTAAACCAAATAAGATCTTTTATTTTTTTTAAATCTATACTTTTTTAGCCATTTAATCAAAATGTTAGTCCATTTAGGATTAAGTTAGCCCATCCACTGGCTCACAACCCAAATAAGAATTTTAGGTTAAACTCTTATACATTAACTAATGAAAACGTAAGCAAAATATGTTTAAAATGCTTGTTGTTTGGTTATTTAAGGTGTATGTTATATTGTGATTATAAACTTTTAGGATATGTTAAAATGCTTGTTGTTCGTTTTCTTTTTTGTTGTTAGGCGAAAAAGCAGACAAAATATGTTATGCGGTTGAATAAGGTTTATACGGTTTTATCCGAAACCGAACCGTATTGTATATAGTTTGTTTGGAACTTTCTCAATACGGTTCTGTTCGGTTCGGTTTACGAATATGCCAAAAAAATATTCAAACCGAATAAACCAAATTGAATAAACCATAAACCGAACTATTGAATACCCCTAGTGTATAGAATGGTTGTGTTCAAATTAGCTATTGATCGGGTCCATGAGACCTTATGATAAAAAATATAGATATTAATGGACTTGGACCTTCGGGTCATGATAATTGGTAATATGAAATGCTAGTGGCTGGTAGAAGTGTCTAAGAGGGTATACAAACCTTCCTGATGTATAAAGATGGATAATATGGAAATGGACCTTCGGGTCATAGTAAATGGTAAGATGATATGTTAGTGGTTGGTAGGATGTTCCTGTGAGGGCATAGGAACCAACACAATTCAAATAATGGCAAAAGACATACAATGAAATTTTATGGGATGCTAACTATAATGCGAAAACGATTCAGGATGATTGTAGGAAGTGCCAAAATATATTTAAAAGGGGTCATGGTCCATTTTATTATGTTATGCCTATAGATATAGATGATGATATGTTATGCTATGTTTAGTCGATGTAACTTAGATAAAACTAAAATAGATATGAAAATAGTCTAATGAGTCAAAATATGTTAATATAGATACAAAGTATAAAATATTGGACCTTTGTGGTTTTAATATTTAATTGAACATGTGAATGGTTGTAAATGACCAAGATGTCATAAAAGAACCACAAATTGGTACATAGGGTGAAGAACAACCCGTGAAGTTGTGAAACCCTTAGATACAGATAAAAGCAGTATTGTAATATGATAAAAATTGTTGATACAATAGATTATGGTAACTTGCTTACATGTATAATTAATCAAAATTTGGACTTGAATTTATGAGTAAAGAGATATGTATAATATCAGAAACTGGTAATCGGACACTTGAGATACCCAAACCAAAGATGTATTACCCAAATCGTTGACAAGAATACAACCGAAAAACAGAATCAACAACAATACAAATCAGATCACAACCAAGAAGATCTGATGAACAAACAACTCTCAACTACAACGATTTCTGCTCTACGATCTACTTAGATTCATCTATAGATGATGAATCCACTAATCAGAGAAGAACAATCGAACGATGAAACAGAGAGAAACTGAGAGAGAATTCTGAGGACGGCTTCCAGAGAAAAAAAGAGGGTCCGTAACCCTAAACGCCCAAATCAGCACCTTAAATACTCGAACACCAACAGCCTCTTGACCCGAACCATCAGCAGCTACCAATAGCTCCAGCCCAACTCCCTTTAAATCCAATAGCCCAGCAGCCCGAGCCCAGCAGCATAATCCTCACAAAATAAACCACAAAGGATATTAGTGTTATTATAATTGAATTGAAAGAAACAAAATGTAAAATCTCATAATTTAACACCCCCACTCAATTCAATTAAGAGAACACATTATGCAACTGCAATTGTTGACAAAATAAATCATGTTGCGCAGGAAAAAGACCCTTTGTAAAAATATCGGCAACTTGAGCCTTAGTATCTACTCCAACAGCCTTAATACAGCCCCTTGCAATTTGTTCTCGTAAGAAAAACAAATCCAACTCAAAATGTTTTGTACGTTCGTGAAAAACTGGATTTACAGCTATCGAACGAGCAACATTATTGTCACAAAATAAATTTACAGGTAAAGAAACTTTAACATTTAACTCCTGCAACAAATTTATTAACCACATAACATCACAAGCTGCCGTACACATCGCTCTATACTCAGCTTCCGCAGAAGATCTAGAAACAGTTGACTGTTTCTTACTTTTCCACGCAACGAGAGAATGACCCAGAAAAACACAATAACCTGTGACTGATTTCCTAGTATCCAAACACTTTCCCCAATCTGAATCAGAGAAAGCCTTAAGTTCCAGTTTTTCAGACTTATCAAACCTTATTCCTAACCTTGGACACTTTTTTAAATATCTAAGCAGTCTCAAAGCAATATTCAAATGAACCTGCTTTGGACTATGCATATATTGACTCAAAAAATGCATAGAATAGGCTATATCAGGCCTTGTATGTGACAGATATATCAACTTTCCTATTAGTTTTTGATAACCGGTAATATTAGAAAGAACTTTACTATCACCTTTACACATAGAAGACAAAATGTAACTCTGTTCAATGGGTACACTTACTGGTTTAGCACCAGTTAACCCAAATTCAGCTAAAAGTTCTAAACAATATTTCCTTTGGGACAAACAAACACCTGATGAAGTTCTAACAACCTCAATTCCCAAGAAATATTTTAGTTCTCCTAAATCCTTAATTAAAAATTTAGTTTTTAATAAAGATTTTAACTTTTCAAACTCTGAAACATCATTTCCAGTTACAATAATGTCATCTACATACACTAATAACACAAGAAACACAGAATCAGTTTGTTTAATGAACAAAGAGTAATCACATTTACTCTGATGAAAACCCAACTCACTTAACACTCCAACTAATTTCTCATTCCACATTCTTGGAGCTTGTTTAAGTCCATACAAAGACTTTTTAAGTTTGCAAACTCTTGTTTCAGCTTTGGAATAATAACCCTCAGGTAAAGACATATAAACTTCTTCATGTAAATCACCATACAAAAAAGCATTGTTTATGTCTAATTGAAATAAAGGCCAATTATTATGAACAGCTAGAGTAATTACAGTTCTAATAGTTACCATTTTGACAACAGGAGAGAAAGTTTCACGAAAATCCACCCCTTCCTTTTGACTATAACCCTTAGCCACTAACCTCGCCTTATATCTGTCAATTTCTCCAGATGACTTATATTTGATCTTACAAACCCATTTACAACCTACAGTTTTCCTACCAAGTGGTAAATTTACTAACTCCCAAGTATCATTTTTGTGTAATGCCTCAATTTCATCATTCATTGCAGAAATCCAATTAGGATCTTTACAAGCTTGGTAATAAAATTTTGGTTCAAAATTTTTATTCAGCTAAGAAATAAAACAAAAATTATCAACAGACAAGTTTGAATAGTTCACAACCTTTTCAAGACCATATTTCACTTTCCCTTCAACTACAAAATCATTCAATTTAGTAGGAAATACAGGCTGCCTAGTAGACCTTCTAACAAGAACAAGATTTATTTCATGTATTCTTGAAATTCCCTCATAATTAATGTCACTGACTCCCTCAATATTGTCTACATCAGCGGTCTCACCCTCTGCCCCTTCTAGAGTAGGTTCAGTTACACTAGGTTGCTGTGAATCAACCCTGCCTACAGTAACATCATCTGGATGGGTCCCCAATTCCCTATCTTCTGTGATGTTACTAGGCTGCTGAGACTCAACCCTACCTAAAATGGTTCCATCCCCTAAACCAGTTGGCAGAGTCCCATGAGAACCATCTGTTTTATCATTGTTCTCATCATTGGGACCTGTCCCCTTAGAAGTCTCTAGATCAGCTGTGTCAAATTTCTCAAAAAAATTCAAGTTGTTTAAACTATTGTCTTCACAAAATAGTTGTTCAGTTTTGTCTTTCTGTTGTTTAAACGGGAATATGTTTTCATAAAACTTTACATCCCTTGAAAAAAGAATTAAGTTGTTGTCAAGGGACCACAACTTATATCCCTTTTTCTGATTTGAATATCCAACTAAAACACATTTTTCAGCATTGCTTGAAAATTTATTTTGATTATTTAACACAGTACTAAAACAGAGACATCCTACCATTCTAAGGTGACTAATAACAGGTTTAAAACCATACACAACTTCATACGGAGATTTTCCATTTAACACAGACGAAGGAATCCTGTTTATCAAATATGCAGCAGTTAGGACACACTCAGACCAAAACCTAAGTGGGAAACCCCCTTGGAATAGCATAGCTCTTGCCACATTTAACAAGTGTCTATGTTTTCTTTCAGCTATGCCATTCTGTTGAGGGGTATATGCACAAGTGGTTTGATGAACAATACCATTTGTAACAAAAAACTCATTTACAGTTCTATTTACAAATTCCGTACCATTATCACTTCTAAACACCTTAACACATTTTCCAAATTGTGTCTTAACTAGATTAACAAAACTCTTAATATTATGAAAAACCTCTGTTTTATTTTTCATCATATAAACCCAGACAGCCCTTGAATGATCATCTACAATGGTCAAGAAATATTTAAACCCTTCCTTACTTGTTACCCTGTATGGACCCCAAACATCCAAATGAACAAGTTCCCCAATTTCTTTAGATGTATGATCACTTAATGGAAACGGTTCTCTATGTTGTTTAGCCCTATGACATACTTCACAAGGGAGAACACTGTCAGTTTTCTTTAGTTTCAAATCTTGTTTTAAAATATTCACAACCACTTGTGATGGATGACCCAGTCTAGCATGCCATAAGTCACATTCAGTAACACTACTACTACACACCTTAACAGACATGTCAGATCCATCACACAAATACAACCCATCAATTTGGTCACCAATCACCAGGACTTTCTTTGTTACAGAGTCCTGAATATAACATTTATATTCATCAAAGAACACAATTAATTTGCTATCCCTAGACAACTTGTAAACAGACAACAAATTAACACAGTAATCAGGAATCACAAACACATCACACAGAGTAACCAGATTATTAAGTCTTAAATCACCAATTTTTGTTACTAAAGCATTTGTCCCATTGGGGTGTCTGACTCTTATATTTAAATCAGACACATCAACCTTGTTAATCAAATTTTGATCAGACATTACCATGTGATGGTTTGCTCCTGAGTCAACAATCCAAGTAATGGAGCTACAATTATGCAGTCCACTAGCAAAACTGAATTGTCTACTACCAAACACACTTGAACAAAAAAACCTACCTGACACATTATTACTTGAAGAGCAATCACCATTCCTATCACTCAACAAATTCAACAATTTAGAAAACTGCTCTGGTGACAAAGAATTCAGACTTTGAGAGGAAACAATTTTCTCATCACACACAGTATTAGAAAAACCAGGTTTCTTCCCCTGCCCATTCCTGGGTTTCATCCAACTAGGATACCCAATCAACTCAAAACACTTATCTATAGTATGTCCAGTCTTACCACATTGAGTACATTTCAAACCTGAGTTTGTCCCTTTACCAAATTTCTTTTTATTTTCAGAAAACTGATTTGTTTTAGACACAAATCCTACTGTTTGCCCCTTTACCAAATTATTACTAGAGTTCCTATGTGACTCATCTCTAGATATAACAGCAAAAGCCTCTTTGATAGTTGGTAAACTGTCTTTAATCAACAGGTTTGAAATGACAGATTGATACTCACTGTTAAGACCCATCAAGAATTGCATCAGTTTTATAAGATGAGAGAAATCATTGAATTGTTTTGCAGCATTACATGTACACTCAGGTAATTGTAAAATTTGATCAAGATCTTTCCACATGACATTTAGTTTATGATAATATTCAGAAACAGACATGTCATTTTGAGAAAATGAGTTAATCTTTTGATATAAACTAAACACAACAGACCCATCAACTTTATCATAGGTTTCTTTTAAATCCTTCCACACGTCAGAAGCCAACCTAGAATAAACTTGCCCCAAATATAATTCTTCACTAACAAAATTCAACAGCCAAGTAAGCACAACAGAATTGCATCTTTCCCATTGGTTTATTAGTACATCATCATCTTCTGAAATTACACAAGTACCATCAATAAACCCATACTTATTCTTTACTTTTAAGGCAAGTTTCATAACATTTGACCACACCCTATAATTTTCAGTACCCTTAAGTTTTATATTAATAATAGTCAAATTACTAGAATCACTAGGATGCAAATAAAGAGGATCACCAGCATCAATCTTGCTTATCAAAGTGGCAAAAGGATTATTCCCATCAGCCATGTTGATAAATCACGACAAAACAAAACAAACACACAAGCACGCGCAGATAAATCACAGCACCTTACAACACACAAAAATGCACAAGTCAAAAAACACACAAGACCGGGATTGTCTGCCCCGGTACTGCATACAACAGGTATCAACAGTCCTGCACTGTATTTACACTACAAACAGAAATGAACAAGAGTCAAGGAAAGATCTCACCCAGGGGCGCCCAAGTTAGGGTGGACCTTCCAATTTGTCTGAACTTGTAACCTTCACTTAGGGTTACAGAATTCAGACTAGCTAATCCACGAACAGGAACAATCCAAACTCAGGCAATGTCTTCAGCCTTTTTCTGTAACCTTCGCCTAGGGTTACGATGTCTTCGTCCTTCGCGTCCGGCTCTTCCGATCACCAGATCCGTACCTCCAAGGAATTTAGGGTTTCGAGATTACAAACCCAAGATCTAACAGCTATCTCAACCCGATGACAGATCTAAAGAGCTAGACACTACTTATGACACGAAGCAACCACTGGTTACTCAAGAACCAACGAGACCGATGAGACCGTCAAGAAACCCTAGGGTTGCTACAGGAAGACGATATAGAGCAAAAGGCTCTGATACCATATCAGAAACTGGTAATCGGACACTTGAGATACCCAAACCAAAGATGTATTACCCAAATCGTTGACAAGAATACAACCGAAAAACAGAATCAACAACAATACAAATCAGATCACAACCAAGAAGATCTGATGAACAAACAACTCTCAACTACAACGATTTCTGCTCTATGATCTACTTAGATTCATCTATAGATGATGAATCCCTAATCAGAGAAGAACAATCGAACGATGAAAAGAGAGAAACTGAGAGAGAATTCTGAGGACAGCTTCCAGAGAAAAAAGAGGGTTCGTAACCCTAAACGCCCAAATCAACACCTTAAGTACTCGAACCAGCAACAGCCTCTTGACCCGAACCATCAGCAGCTACCAATAGCTCCAGCCCAACTCCCTTTAAATCCAATAGCCCATCAGCCCGAGCCCAGCAGCATAATCCTCACAAAATAAACCACAAAGGATATTAGTGTTATTATAATTGAATTGAAAGAAAAAAAATGTAAAACCTCATAATTTAAGATATAATATCCGTTAGATGTAGATTGATTAATGACTTAGAGCATGACTAAGGTGATAGGGAAGTCGGTTGTTTATTTTTTGCACTGTAATGCTGCCAGATTTAGATACGAGCAGGTATCTTCTTCGGTGAATCATTTGGATCAACACAATCATCGATCGACTTGAATTCACGTGGTCTTCTCATTCATATCAGTGTTTTCATCACCGAATCATCATCGTTGATCTATTGCTATGTGTGGATCAAGTGAGCTACAATTGGATATATTAGATCGATCAGAAAGACCTACAAATTTTAACGTCGTTACACAATCTCTCATATTTCCATTTTCTTTTATGTAGCGTTTATAGCAGTGCAACTGTTTTGTGTAACTGAGTCGTCTAAGCAGGTTTGTTTTGTATTTTTTTCCTAAACGTAACAAATTTAGCACATAAGTTAGTAATGCAATAAGTACAATCTTTTTTTTTTGTATTTTCGGTTTCTTTACGTAATGTTGTAGCAATGCAGGTGCTTCGTGTATCCGTGTTATTTCCGTGACAACCCATGAGTGCGAAATCTAGTTTGTGTTAAAAGTGGAAAGAGTGTGGGCTGATTTTATAAAACTGCTTACAAGTTAGAAATGTCAAAGTGTTATATTTGAAAACTACACAAATGTTCCTTGGAATAAAACTATAACTGCTTATAAATTAACAAAGGGTTAAACCGATCAAAATACACATAAAACCATCCGCGCAAAGTAACCCCGTTAAATTTAAAGGTTATATATTTAAATCTATAAAAAATTGTGGAGAAATCATCTAAATGATCGTATTGACGTTGAACTTTTGCAAAACTACTATTGACTATGGTTTGGGGCTTGTTTGTATCCTTATACTTATAATTTATACTTTTATTATTACTTTTTCTTTCTTTTCACTTACAACATTATTAAATAATATTTTTTATACATTTATCATTACCTTTTCTCTCTCTTTCAATCCCTAAATTTTAGCAAATCACCAAACTTTTTGTCAAATATACAGATTTTGTAAAGTTTTTCTTTTTCCTCTACTCACAACTAAACCTTAAATTATATAGATTTACACTCACATATTTTTTAAGAAATCTACCGTGAATTGTAGGATCGAAAATAGTTATGAATTAACTAAAACTAAGCCCTTTACTTGCAAATATAACCCTGCGGAATTAAAGTTATATTTCACTTTACTTAAGCAATATTAAGTTCTTGTATAATGTAAATGCTTGATTTGCAGAGTAGTAAAACAACGATATATCGAATATTCGGCACTATTTGCATTAACTCAAAGCTACACTATTACAAGTGATGAACATGTTGTAGACTAAGAGATTACATGCTATATATAGTGCTGATGAGATCAATGACAGCCATTGATCTCATGTGATCTAATCTAGACCGTAAACATAAAAGTCAAATACAAACTACCAAAAGAATAAACATCGACAATCGGAATGACTTGCGTGTTGGCAGCAACAATCTACTTTAGGAGAGCGGCTTGAATCAGATTTAGAAGCATACGAGAAGCTTTTGCAGGATTGGACTTCTGAAAAGACTTCTCAGGAAAAGTCAGGTTGAACTCTTTATCTTGTGGATAAACGAGTTCACCCGGAATATTCGCTGAAAAACAAAACTGCTTCTTTCCGCTTGAACTGCCTGTTCCGCTTGAAGTAAGAATTCCGCTTCAACTTCAACTTCAGCCGGAACTAGTAAAATTGGCATTTCAGCCGGAAATCTTCTAAGCTCTATTTTTCCTTACAATCTCCCCCTAAGCTGATGCTGTCAAATTATTTATTGTCTTCAATGTTTATCTTCAAAATTGACTTGTACCCAAAAGTTTTCTTTTCCACAACCTACTTATTAGAAGATCCGATGCTGGCATCAAGATTTTGAGAAAGCTCTCTGATGTTTGTTTTGGTCACCTTTATATGTTTGATTGAATCCCAGTCCGTTTCGTTCCATTCTTCTTGAACAGAAATAGACTCATGGATTGTAAAGGTGCCATCAGCTCTATGAACATAGAAGAGCTTCTCTTCTTCTTCCCAGATGATAAATTTGATCTCACTGATAGGCTCTTCTTCTTCTTCTCCTTCTGAATCATCATCTAAATTTTTTCGATAGAGCATTCCACATTCCAGCACAATTGGTTCAACGATAAGCTTTAACATGTTCTCTGCCCTTGAAGGATTCATAATTTCTCTAAGTTTTACGATGATGTCAGTCATTTGCATTGCACTGAGAAATTTAGTGGCCTTGTGAGCATTTATCACTTGAGTTGTACCATTTGCCAGTTTGAAGGAAAAGTCAAAATTATCTTCATTTACTGTCCACCCAACAATCTTATTTTTTCTGGGAGGGCCTTTCCTTCTTTTGTTTTGATCTCTTTTGTTTTTGGCATGCATCATCTTCCTCTTTCTCATCTTCCTCTCTTCATCAGAATCATCAGCAGATTCTTGCACAATAGGCTTTTTGCCTTTGGCAGAAGATGAAGAGGGACCTGGTTGAGTTTCAGTAGGTTTGATGGTGGAGGAAGGAGGTTCTCTTATGGTGAGTGGAGGCAGGGTAGTTTTTGGAGGTGGTTCATTGGTTTCAGGAGTTGGGCTTGATGGTGGAGTAGGTGGAAAGATGTCAGAGAAGTCCATAGTAGGTGGAGGCTTCTTCTTAAAGGGAGTGATGGGTGTGAAGTTGTCTGATCTAAACTTATGATTGGCAAGTTTAGCAGCAAGCTTTTTGGGGATGTGTGGAGGTTTGTAAGGTATGATTGGAAGTGACTGTAGAATGGATGAAGTTGTTGTAGGCATTGGGTTTGGATCATAAATAAATGAAGGTGGAGGTGGTATATCTGCAATGTCATCAATTTCAGGTTTAACATTAGCAGTTATATTACCTGAGACCAGCTCTGATGGTGAAGGCATCACCAGGTTACGATTGACAGCAGCACTTTCTCCTTTTAGCTCATGAAATATTTTGTCAATCAAGCTGCAAAGTCCCTTAACCTGCATCTGAGCTAGCTCTTCCTCTTTCTTCAAATTTCTAATCACAAGAGCCCTCTGAATCTTTTTCAACATATGGTAATTTTCATCATTCTTTACCAGCCTGGTAGGCAGTTGAGAGGCAATAGCAATTAACCTCTGCCTATTAGCTTCAGACATTGTATCCAAATCATAGTCCTTTAATCTCCAGTTGAAAGACCTGGTCTTTGCTTCTTCAAGAAGGTTTTCAAACACATTGTTTTGCATGTACAGATCGAATTCTTCTTGGAGCTCTCTGGCTATTCTCTCATCCTCAGCAACCCTTCTGGCATCTTCAACCATTTTCACTATAAGCTTCAGCTTCAGGAGTTTGAGTTACTTGTTGAATGGTTTTAGCTATTTCAGCTTGAACAGGTTCCTCAGTTTGAACTGTTTCTGAACTCCTTAATGCTATCAGTGATCTAGCCACATCCTCGGCTTCTTCATTTCTTTGCTCTTCTGGTTGAACCATAGGTGTTTCAACAGTCCCAAAGGTTGAGGAGCTGGGACCTTGAACATCCACCTGGGTTGGTACATGATGTTCCGGTTGAACATTCAGATTTCCTTCTCCTGGAACTACCGGTTGAACTTCCGGTTGAAGTTCCGCTTGAACCAATAATTGACCATCAGTCACCACCTGAGGTTGGGTGACTTCAGGTTCTTTGTCAGTAATCTCCAGTACCTCGGTTCCTTCATCTTCACCGATCAAACTTTCTCCTTCTCCTTCAGTCAAAGTACCAACTACTGCAGTTGCAGTACTTTCTTCCATATCAGCTGCTGCCTTGCTGGTGGAGGCAATGTTGCCTAAAACATGATCACTGGCTCTTTCAGCCGGAAAAATAACATCTTTTAAAAGTGTTGTGATCATGTTGATATGCTCAGGGAGAGCACCAGCAATCAGCATGGACGACTGAACCAGCTCAGTGAGGTTGGGGTCTTCAAAAGGAGAAATGGCAATCAGTTGACTGCACTTCATATTTACCCAGCTCTCTTCAACAGAAAAAGGGTTAATGCCAATCTTTTGGCAAGCTGTGGCTCTTACTTCAGCCGGTATCCTTTCTACTTCTTCAATTTCAGTAATAACAGGTTTTGACAGTAACTTCTCCCCCAATTTGACAGTATCAGCTTCATCTGTTACAAGAATTTCTTCAGCATCTCTGGTAGGGTTTGAAGGACCTGCTGCAGTTGGAGTAGGATCAGCTTGAACTAGTTTGGCAACAGTTGAGTTTAGAGCTTCAACCTGTGCTTGCAGAGAAAGGTACAATTTCGTCAATTCAGGCAGTGTCAGACTATCCTCAACTGGCTTTTTGCCAGTATCCTTGGAAATAACCAAGCTATCAATCCTAGATTGACCAGCATTGGTACCCATGGCTTCTTGGCACCTGGGATTCTCTTCTGCCGTTTCAACAACCCTTGGTTCCAATGAAGGACTTCCGGGTGCTGATTCAGAGAAGATTGCCGCAGATTGGGTCTTAATTATGTTACTGCTGACACCAAGCTCCAGTAGGGATACTTGGTCAGCAGCAGCCCGTTCTGCATGAATCTCTTCAGAACCACTGAGATTCACCTCCGGTGAGGAGTGGGGTTGCAGTGCTACAGGGTCCTGGCTTATCAGGATGTTCTCATGTAATATGGTGGGTGAGTTAATAACACCTTCATTTAAGCCGGAATTGAAAGCACTGTCACTCCTGGGTGACATGGTTTACAGGGGTGAAAAATGTTCAGATGGGGAAGCTACATCTGCTTCTAATGACTCCCCCTCAACAGAAGGTTCATCCCTAAGAGATAATCCCAAATTTACCAGTTTCCGTTTAGGCTTTTTGCCTTGAACGGGGTTTGAAGCTTCAGGTTGGTTGGTGGTGCTAGGTGGAGGAGACCTAGTGACCACTTTTCTCTGTCTTTTGAAAATGACAGGAGGTGAGTTTGATGAGGAGGTGGCAGTGGAAGTGATTGTGGTAGCTTTCCTCTTTTTGGATTGAAAGACTATTAGTGAAGAGGAAGCTGGGACAGATGTGGGATCAGAAACTGTTAGGTCTACAGCTCTGTCATCTTGAGCAGGGAGCTCAGTTACTCCTACAATTTCCGGTTGAACCTCTACAGTAGCAGGTTCATCAGGAAATTGCCTTGGAATTGGTAAGGGGTGGTCAGTATCCCTTCCAAGAAATGGAGATTTATTTAAAGCAAGGTTTGAAAAAGTTTTCTCATTCAGAAGTTTTTGGTGCAAAATTGTACCAAGCCATACTATATGGGGGTACTCTTCTTTGAGGATGTATGTTAAAAATCTGGGATACAAGTATACATATTCAGAGTGAACATTGGATTTGAGGGCTTGAAAAATTTGTTTGGAAAAATTGAAGTTCTCACCCTTGACCACAGCGTAGAAGGCAGAGGCTTGCTCACCGGAGAGCTCATCAAAACCTCCCTTCTTTGGAGATAAACACACCAGAAGTGTGTGTGCAAGGAATCTCCACTTGTATGGTAACTGCCCCTTCTTGATAGTTTTGCTGTTCAGGGAGCCACCATAACCAATGTTTCTGAATAGACGGAGATATTTCTTCTGATCTAATTCTCCGTATCCACCTTCATCCCTCAGTTTCAACAGTCTTCGAACCTTCGCTTCATCAATTTCAACTTCCTTCCCTTGGACAGTTGACACAATTTTATCACTTCCGCTAGCCTCGTCGGTAACCCTAGCGTGAACCCAAAAGTCTTCCATCACCTCTTCAAAAATTTCGGCTTCTACAGTAAGCGCATGATGTAGGTGAGAGCTTTTGATGAACTCGATCATTTCATTGTAGATTGCAGTCTTGGATGGTGGTTCCAGGTATGCCATCAAGTTGTGTTCTACCGGAAATTTTGAGTCACCAACTGGCTTTTTGCCACTGGCCTTTCCTCTCGGAGCCATTGTTGACGGAGTTTGAGAATGTCGACGGTTTTGTGGGAGTTAATCAGAGATGGTTTGAGAGGGTTTGGGGAGTAAAATCTGAGATGTGTTGCGAGAAATGGGGAAATGACGGTAATTTAGGGCTTTTTACCTTTTCGGAGATGACGTGGAGGAGAGAGGTTGTAAATCGACGGTTCATTGACGGATGGGACAGGTGCTTTAGGGGTTATACAGTACAACTGGTTAAAGCATGCCCTTATCCAAAAGTTAATTTACTGAAACCTCGGAATTGAACAGTTAAAAAATTCAATGGGTAAAATAAATGAATATCCGCTTAGTAAATTGTGCATTCCGGGTAATTAAATGACTCATTGACTTTGTTGACCCGGAAGTTCAAGCGGAACTCATTTTCTCCTTTATTTTAAAAACTACATTTCTTCCGGTTGAACTTCAAGCGGATAAGTTTTCCGCTTGGAAGAATTGTTTTCAAAAATAAGTCTTCACGTCAAATTTAAAGCATTTTTCCGGTTGAAGTTCACCCGGTGAATTTCAAAAGTTATTCTTTCAGGTTGAACCTGAACTTGAACCGGAAAATCCAAAACACATAAATTTTGAAAATTTGTGTCAATTTTTCATAGTTTTAACAGCAGTTTTAGACTATGAACTGAAGCATTCTTCAATTAACACAAGAGATTTTCTTTTTCTTTTTTTCTTTTTGTATCAAGAGACGGACTCTTTGAGCACATCTCTTTCTTTTATTAAAGTTGTGAAAAATTCTATTCAAAGTTCATCATCCCAATGGCTGTAATGAGGTAGAAAAATCTTGCCTCATCGAAAGCTTTTGTAAACAAGTCTGCCAATTGATGATCAGTGTGAACTTTAAATAATTTGATTAAATTCTTTTCAGCACAATCTCTAATAAAGTGATACCTTATGTCGATGTGTTTGGTCTTGGAGTGCTTCACTGGATTGTTGACGATGGAAATGGCACTGTTGTTGTCTGCAAGGATAGGAGTTTCCATGAATGTGATTCCATAGTCAAGCATCTGATTTTGGATCCAAAGGACTTGGCTGCAACAACTTGAGGCAGCAATGTACTCAGCCTCTGCAGTTGAAGTAGAAACACATGTTTGCTTCTTGCATTGCCAAGAGACAAGCCTTTCTCCTAGAAATTGACATCCTCCTGATGTTGATTTCTTGTCTATATCACATCCTCCATAATCACTGTCTGTATATGCTTTGAAAGAGAAGTCAGAGTTCTTGGGATACCACAAACCCAGTTTGGGTTGCCCCTTTAGATACTTGAAAATTCTCTTAACAGCGAGCATGTGTGACTCTTTTGGAGAGGATTGATATCTAGCACATAAGCAAACACTGAACATGATGTCAGGTCTACTAGCTGTGAGATACATCAGAGAGCCGATCATTGCTCTATACATGTGCACGTCTACAGGCTTTCCACTTAAGTCATTAGTTAACTTGTGGGAAGTGGAGATTGGAGTCTTGGCACTTGAGCATGATAGCATGTCGAATCTCTTCAGCATGTCTTGAATGTACTTTGATTGATTCAGAAAGATTCCGTCTGCAGTTTGCTTCACTTGAAGCCCTAGGAAGAAGGTTAGTTCTCCCATGGAGCTCATTTCAAATTTTGACTGCATCAAAGTTTCAAACTCCTTGCACAACAAAGTGTTAGATGAACCAAAAATAATATCATCAACATAAATTTGTACCATTAACATGTCATTACCAACCGTTTTAACAAAAAGAGTTTTGTCAATTGCTCCTCTCTTGTAGCCATTCACTAGAAGGTAGTTAGAAAGAGTTTCATACCAGGTTCTAGGGGCTTGTTTGAGACCATACAAAGCTTTGATTAGCTTGCATACCTTGTTCGGATGGTGAGGGTCTTCAAAACCAGGAGGTTGATTGACATAAACTTCTTGTTCCAGGAGGCCATACAGGAAAGCACTTTTCACATCCATTTGATATACTTGGAAGTCTTTAAATGCAGCATAGGCTAGGAAGATTCTGATTGCTTCCAACCTGGCTACTGGTGCAAAGACTTCATCGTAATCAATGCCTTCTTCCTGTACATAGCCTTGCACAACTAATCTTGCTTTATTTTTTATAACAATTCCCCTGTCATCTTTCTTGTTTCTGAACACCCATTTTGTTCCAATTGGTTCTGCTCCATCAGGCAGATCTACCAATTCCCAAACCTTTTGCTTGTTTATCTGAAATAGTTCTTCTTGCATTGCCTCCACCCAACTGTTGTCTTCTAAGGCATCTGCTACCTTCTTGGGTACTTCTTGAGACAAAAATGCAGCATGCAAACAGATATTTGCATTTGCAGATCTACTTCTTGTCAGCACTGGAGCTGAAGCTTCTCCAATTATGTTTCCCGCTGGGTGATCTCTGTTGATTCTTCTATCAATGAACATAGGAAATTCATGGCTTCTTCCATTTGAGGGAATGTTGAGCTGAGGAAGTCTGTGATCAAGCTCAACATTTTCAAGTTGTGATATAGAATCTGAAACTCCAACTGATTCAAGAGAGTTGGTATCTGAATTGTAGATCAGATGATCTAAATGGAGCTCATTTGATGTGCTTTCATGTGAGTTTCCATCTTCATGAGACTCTGATTCAGTATTCTCTTCAGTTTCTGAAATTTGATTTTCCGGTTGAACTTGAACCGGAGAAATATGTTCAGCTTGAACTTCAAGCGGAACGATTTCTTCTTCAATTTGAATTATTTCAGTCAGTTTCTTGTCATTTCTTGGGAAAACAGGTTCAGAACTCATTGAAGAAAAGAAGATTGACTTCTCATTGACAGTTTGGTTTTTCTTCCAATGCTCATCAGCAGACCTGTTAAAGTTTTGTTCCTGCACTGGAGAGCTTACAAGCTTATCAACAGTTATGTTGAAAGCAGTGGTTAGTGCATCAATATCAAATAACCAGCTTGGCTGAGACTTAAAATTGTTGGCAGATTTCTCATTGAAAGAAACATTTATGGTTTCCTCAACAATTTTAGTTCTCTTGTTGTATACTCTAAATGCCTTTGATACACCAGAGTAGCCAACAAAATAACCTTCATCTGCCTTTTCAGCAAATTTAGGCAGAGATTCACTGGTTATTAAAATAGTGACAGGACAACCAAATGGCTTAAAGAAATAAATATTTGGCTTCCTTTTTCTCCAAAGCTCATAAGGTGTCTTATTCTTTCCCTTGACAATCAAGATCCTATTTTGGACATAACAAGCGGTGTTAACTGCTTCAGCCCAAAATATCACAGGGAGCTTAGAGTCTGCCAACATTGACCTGGCAGCTTCAATTAATGTCCTATTTCTCCTTTCAGCAACACCGTTTTGCTGTGGAGTTCTAGGAGCACTAAATTGCCTCAAAATTCCCTTTTCCTCACAAAATGAATTCAGAACATGATTTTTGAATTCTGTGCCATTGTCACATCTGATTGTTTTGACTTTAAGATTGGATTGATTTTCTAAATTAATGACAAGAGTTTTCAACAATTCAGCAGTTTCATCTTTTGTTTTGAGAAAGAAAACCCAAGTATATCTAGAAAAATCATCAATTATAACAAAACAGTATGACCTTTTTCCTAGACTCATTACTCTAGTTGGACCAAATAAGTCCATGTGCAAAAGCTCTAGAGGTTTTGAGATTGAAGATTCAACTTTTGGCTTGAAAGAGGTTCTGTGTTGCTTGCCCTTGAGACATGGCACACAGTTTTCAGAACAAATAAAGTGCTTGTTAGGAAGACCCTTAACCAAGCCTAAATTTACAATTCTGTTCATGTTTTTGTAGTTCACATGACCTAACCTCCTATGCCAAAGATCAGATTCGTCAACTGAGGCCTTGGATACAAAGCAAGCAGTGCCACATGAAGGTGTAGCTACTGACATATCCAGAATGTATAGTCCATCTCTCCTAGGTGCCTTAAGCATTATCAATTCATCAGAAATTTTAACACCCGGTTTGAGAACTATTGCCTCTTTCTCATTAAACATTAAATTTAAATTCCTGTCACACATTTGTGAGACACTAAGCAAATTAAAATTCAATGTATCAACAAAATTGACTTTATCAAATTTTACCAGTCCATTTGTCACATCACCTTGTGCTGTGATATGGCCTTTTGTGCTTCCAAAGGCAACTGGTCCTCCATTGATTCTTTTTGTATTTTCCAGAATGTGCTTATTTCCTGTCATGTGGCAAGTGCAACCACTGTCAACTACCCATAGGCTATTCTGGCCTTTATTTTGCACCTGCACATATCAGAAATGATTAATTTCTATGGGGGACCCAAGCCTGAGTGGTCTTGGGTCTGCCATAAGCATCATTATACCTGTACTCTTTAAGTACTAGAGTATTAACAACTGGAGCTTCATTTAACAAATCATCATTGTCCAAACTGAAGTTCTCAAACTGAGTACTTGTTTGACTAGACCTTTCATCTTTGGTGTTTCTTTTTGCAGCAATTTTTCTGTCCCTATATTCTTTAAACTTTCTTTGCTTGTTAGTTAGTTTCTTAAGTTTTTCACTCTCTTGATTAACTAACTTAGTTCTTTCAGGTGATTTTGAAAATCTTTGGGGAAAATGTTTGCTTAGATTTAAACTCCCTCCCTGAAATGGAACATAATGATTTCCACTTGAACCATTAGCAAATACAGTTTCAAATTGATTGGGTTTGCTGTTTCTTGAAAAATTTTCTCTGGAGGTTACTTTTCCTCTGGAGGGGTTTCTTCTTCCTTGAGCTTCAAAATGCTCAAACCCATCAGCAAAATGAACTTGAGGTCTCTGCTTTGGAGCAGTAGCTGATCTGGGTTGAAATTTCTTTTCCGGTTGAACATGAGTTCGAGCGGAAGAATGTTCCGCTTGAACTTCAGCCGGAAAACGATTTTGTTTTAAAATAGTGAAACTACCATTTCTATCATTTCCAACTAAAACTTTGTTGGATTCAGATCCAAAATGCTTCAAAGTGTGATTTTTCACAGGTGAGATTCTTCCTGTGAGCTTCTTTTGAAAATCAGCTTTTGGTTTCAAAACAGGTTTTGGCTTTTGAAATGGTCTGACTTTACTCATTGGGTTAAACTGACAGACAGCAGCTAGGTGACCTTGTTCACCACAGCACATGCACTCAACAATTTTGGTTTCAAATTATCTTGGGAGACTCAATTTTGGTTACTTGATTAAAGTTTACTTGACCAAACCTTTGAGTTTGACTTCCCTTTGGTTGCTCAGGTTGCTTTCCTCCAACTTTTGAATCCTTAGGTTCATAAACAGTTGGTGGAGGAACAGCAATTGATGGTTTCAAAATGTTTAATTGGTCAACTGAAGCAGATGTGCTGGCAGCAGTGACATCAATTTTATTAGACTCAACAGTGTTTTCAGAACTGGATTGTGATGAAATGTCATCAACTGTGAGACTAACTTTGCATTCTGATTTTAAAGCTTCAATTGGTTTGATTACAGGTGAGTATTCGATTGGTGGCTCAACAGAGTTATAGCCAACACCAGCTTTACCATACATCCCTCCCATCCACAGTTTTTCAGCCTTTTTGTTTGCTGTTTGAAATTTATCGCAAGTAAACAAAGCATCTTTCAGCTTGATCTCAAGAACATCAACCTCAGCCTTAGCATCTTTGGTTTCATTTCTTGATTTTTCAAGTTTTGTCAGCAAGTCATCAAGCTGTGTTTCAAGCACTGAGTTGGTTTGTTTTAACTGTTCATACTCTTTGGTTAAGTTTTCAATTTTTGAAATGTATGATGATTCAATTTTCTTAAAACATTCCTTTAACTCATTTAAGTTTGAAACTTCATCAATCAAATCGGTGTTATGATTTCGATATTTTGCCACTTGTTCTATGCAGGCAGGACTACATAGATTCTCTAAGACC
Source organism: Deinandra increscens subsp. villosa (assembly GCA_039602395.1). Classification (NCBI taxonomy): domain Eukaryota; kingdom Viridiplantae; phylum Streptophyta; class Magnoliopsida; order Asterales; family Asteraceae; genus Deinandra; species Deinandra increscens. The sequence goes on from JBCNJP010000016.1 coordinate 3,834,168, forward strand.
TTTTCAGGGATAGAATTTACCTGATCTGTGATGGAGTCCTGTTTGACCATTAAAGCGTAGTTGATGGGTTCAAACTCAGCAGCAAAATCTTCCCATTCAACACATGATGTTTGATTTGCTACAGCAGCTACCACATTCTGATGGTTTAGACTTCCGGTTGGCTTTGGTGGGGTGGGGTGTGAACCTGAGTTGCTTCCAAAATTGTTGTTGTTTGAGTTGTTTCCTCCATGATTTTTCCCTTGATCATGGTTCTGGTTCTGTCCTTCTCTTCTTGGTTGAGAGCATTCTCTTGCAAAGTGACCAAGTTGGTGACAGTTGTAGCATTTGACTTTGCTTTTGTCAAGGCCTATGTGAGCACCTTTTGCTCCCTTGTAGGTTCTACCTGTCCTTTTGTAAAACCTTTAAGCTCTTACAGAAACCATTGCAAGTTGGGTCATTATATCCATTTCTTCTAAATCATCAGCGCCTATGCATTCAAGATCTTCAGGTATGAAGCCTTGATAAGAGTCAGTTGCTACATGAGCATTGTGAGAGCTTTCAAAAGAGTTTGAAAAGTTCTCTTGACACCTTGGTGTCTCAGGGAAACTGACTATAGGTGAGGAGTATGATGATGAGTTAGATGATCTTTGACTGTTAAAATCAGTGGTTACTAGTGCAGATGAGAACAGTTGAGTTGATTCAGAAGATGAGTTTTGTTTAAGATCTAGTTCCATTTCATAAGCACTGAGTATGCCATGAAGTTCACCGAGTCTCATCTTTTTCAAATTCTTGCATTCCCTGATGCTTACTGTGTAAACTGTCCACACAGAAGGCAGGGAACGTAGGAATTTTCTGTTCACATCTACTTGTTCTAGTTTAACATCCACTTTTTGGAGTTCATCAAGCAATGAGACAAATCTCAAGTACTGGTTTGTCATTGTTTCACCAGATTTAAAAGTAAAGTTTTCATATTTTTGTTTTAAGACATCTTTCTTGTTTTCTTTTACTTCACTGGTTCCTTCATACATTTCACTTAAGGCATTCCACAGGTCAAATGCAGTTTTATATCCTTTAAACCCACTCAAAATGGAATTAGGAAGTGCAGCCTGTAGAGTCCAGTATGCCTTATGGTCAAATTCAAGAGCAGTGTAGTCAGATTCAACATATTTATCTAATGGCTTAGGTATTTTGACTTCTGCATCATCAGTAGATGAAACCATTGGTGAGTAGGGTCCTTCAGTGAAAGATTTCCAAATACGACGATCCAAAATCCTAACAAAACCTTCCATCCTGAGTTTCCAGGTACCAAAGTCATCAGGAGTGAACATTGGTGGTTTGTTGGAGGAGCCATTTGGGCAACTTAAACTGAAATCACTCATTTTGAAACACTTTTAGAAAGATAGAACAACGAAACTTGTAAAGTAAGCAAGTAAAGTATCGACTTTGAAGCACAGAAAGTCTTCAAAGTGAGAGCCTAAGCTCTGATACCACTTGTAGGATCGAAAATAGTTATGAATTAACTAAAACTAAGCCCTTTACTTGCAAATATAACCCTGCGGAATTAAAGTTATATTTCACTTTACTTAAGCAATATTAAGTTCTTGTATAATGTAAATGCTTGATTTGCAGAATAGTAAAACAACGATATATCGAATATTCGGCACTATTTTCATTAACTCAAAGCTACACTATTACAAGTGATGAACATGTTGTAGACTAAGAGATTACATGCTATATATAGTGCTGATGAGATCAGTGACAGCCATTGATCTCATGCGATCTAATCTAGACCGTAAACATAAAAGTCAAATACAAACTACCAAAAGAATAAACATCGACAATCGGAATGACTTGCGTGTAGGCAGCAACAATCTACTTTAGGAGAGCGGCTTGAATCAGATTTAGAAGCATACGAGAAGCTTTTGCAGGATTGGACTTCTGAAAAGACTTCTCAGGAAAAGTCAGGTTGAACTCTTTATCTTGTGGATAAACGAGTTCACCCGGAATATTCGCTGAAAGACAAAACTGCTTCTTTCCGCTTGAACTGCCTGTTCCGCTTGAAGTAAGAATTCCGCTTCAACTTCAACTTCAGGCTGAACTAGTAAAATTGGCATTTCAGCCAGAAATCTTCTAAGCTCTATTTTTCCTTACATGAATGCTCTTAGCCGACAAACCTATCTTGACCTCTTTCTATTGATCGGTATTGGATATTTGAGTAGGTAAGTATGCACCAACGGAATCACAAGTATGATCGGTCATGGGTTATTTTGCGAAAAGTTGATTTCCCCAAAATCTAATCTTAGGGACCAAATATATAACTTACGCTAAACTAGAGGGCCATCCGTGCAATTTACCAAATTAAAAACCATAACAGTAAACGTGGTAAGTATGCACCAACGGAAATCACAAGTTCAGAAACCCCCACCCACTTTCACAGAATCCACAAATCTCCCGTTCTTTCTCGCACACTCAAATCCGATAACTACCGTCGCCATTAACCTTGCTTACTGATTGTTTCAGAAGTTTATCACGATCTGATTCTCGATTCGAAGACGACGACGAGAAAGATGGTCCTAAAACGCCTTCTCGTTGAGGTATTTCGTCAATCAATCCGTTTCGCATGCCAAAACTTGAGATCTCACCTTTTTCTTTGATTGAATCATGTTCTCCATGTATTATAAGGTTTACGGTTTCACGTTCAGTTTGCTATTACTTTGATTACGTTTTAATGAATGGAAACCCTAGCCTTATTTAGATTTTGGGGCTTTTATAGGTTTTTAAATTCCCTGTAGTGTGATTAGTAATTAAATATTGATGCGTCTTCATGTTAATTTGGTAGAAACTGCCAAAATGGTGATTTGTAGCGTGTTATTGAAGCTGGGGCTGATAAACAATGGCGGGAAAGGAAATTATTTTAGTGAAAATTGTGAGAGAGATTGAAAATAGGTATAAATTTAGGGTTGATAGTACTCATACAGTGGTTTGGAGATCAGTTGATGTAAATGTAATATTGATCATGAGGCTATTTTATATTATATTGTAAGACCAAAAGGATGGTTAACTGAATGGAGGAAGAAAAATGATCTTCAAGAATCCAATGATTATACTTAGAGTAGAAGTATCATAGTATGTTATTGATCATGGGTTAAGGTTTGATGCTAAATTGGTTCATGACCGATTTGTTGTTTAGATTACTGATGAAGAGATATAGGGTACACATAGATGATTAGTTTAGGTTGTTCATTAATCTAGAAAAGGCATACGAGGGCTCTTGGGAAATAGAAAGTTCTTATAAAGGTTAGGTGGGGAATAACTCCCAAAATCTGGTGGATTTGTAAAAAATCTGTTCTAACCTTTTTGTGACTTACTCTTGGGTAAAAAAGTTCCTAACTGATCAGCTTATTTTGTGCTTATACAGGTCTCGAAGCAACGGCCAAAACTAGGGCTTAGTAGATCGTATATCACTTCACAAAATTTCAGATTTGATGCGGGTATATAAATGCTAAATGCATAATCATGCTTTATGTTAACTTTTACATTTTCCATTTTATTAACAGTAGAAGTCATCATGAGTTTGCTTTTTTGTTCATACCTCTAAGTCTTATCCATGTTGATGGTTTAGGTGAGAATAAGTTAGCTATTTATTGGTAGATGAATTAGGAAGAAGTTAGCTGTTTTTTCGCACAGTTCTTTCTTTTTGACTATTATTTATCTGCAGCATACAAGCTTCCAGGCGTTCAGAGAAGGTTTCAGTCCAGTTATGTCGGAAGTTTTGCACGAAAATTTCGTGACCGTGATGCAGATGGATCAAGCAATGCAGCTTATCTCAGGGAGCTTTATCATAGAAATGATCCAGAGGCAGTCATAAGACTTTTTGAGAGTCAAACTTCCTTGCACACTAATCCATCAGCGCTTAAAGAATATGTGAAGGCCCTGGTCAAAGTTGATAGATTAGATGAAAGTGAATTACTCAGGACTTTACAAAAAGGTGAGTCAACCATACTAAAATATCTGAGGGGTATGATTATTGTTTATTTATAAAGATTGAAGTCGTTTAAATGAGTTCGTAGTTAAATTTTCATATGACTTTCTAAACTATGTTAAAATAGCCATGTCTCCTAGTTTTGAAATTTGATAATCGTTCACGGTGGCATGGATTGCATATTTTTCTGAATATAAGAGAATTAAAAATGGAGTTGAGATAATAAACAGCAATTAAGTAGCTGATGGGAGTGAATGAATAAGATGAACATACACAAAAGAATAACTGCAAGAAGTAATGTAACCCACTTCAAGAGACTCATTTCTTGAAATCTGAATACTTGAATTACCAAATTGTTAATAATCTTACTTATAGGTTCAAGCTTAAGGAAACGAGTAACTATGAAAAGTTTTGACAGGAAGAACTCAACCAACCATTTAAAAACCCATACCCATTCTTTGACATCTAGATACTTCAATTCCCAATTTGATAATAATTTGAACTAAAAGATTCATTCTTGAAATAGTCATCTAACTATCCAAAGGCTCTAACTACAAGAACTTAAACAATCCACTGATTTCTTGGAAGTCTGAATAATTCGATTTACAGATTACTACTTATTTAAGCTTGAGCCAATCAAGTAGCTATCAAGAAATGAAGAAAATGGAATGTAAAACAATAAGAACTCAAGTAACAAACATCAAAAGTTCATTTCTTGATTGTTATATGTTTGAAACCCCCAAACGAATTACGAATAAAGCTTAAAAAATAAAGATTTAGGCGATGGGATGCTTTACCTATAGCTCCAAACTCATAAAACACTGACTGCATTGCCATGTGCAGATACATGGATAGGGTCATAGGGAGACACTTATAACACAATGAGAAAATTAGAAAATAAAATCTATGTTCTAACTTACAAAAACTAACATCTGCTTAAATAAAACACTCTTTAGGACAGAACTGTGGACTCACTGGATTTTAGTTAGCAATTCCCCTTTCGGATAGAGGGTAGGGTAATCCAGCTAAGACATAGTTAAAGAGACTAAATTTACTAGCAGATGGACATAAGGCATTAGTGTGAGACATGTTTATGGGTCCATAACTGATAACTGTAGAGCGGGATGATGCCACTCTCTAAAACAATTATTCATCACCAAAACCATAATGCATTATTGGATTATTTACGGTTAAGAGGGATGATGCCAACATTTAAATAATTGTTATTAAAAAGGGGATGATACTGATACCACCATTAAAACAATTATTCATTAAAAAATTCATAATGCATTATTTGGTCTATAGTGTTAGTTATCACAAATGAGGATGTAGCATCTCATTTTGTCATGTAAATGTACAGACAGAGTTACAATATAATAGTATATAGTAATCCCTCATTTTTAGCACTGCGGGGTGTTTTAACCACTAGTACAAATATTGTTTCAACACGAGTCAAGAATTCAGCAAAGCTAAAAAAGATTTCAGTTTAAGTTATATTACAAGTGAAATACAATAGAAGTGAGTCAGTGGAACATATTTGGATGCAAAATTCCCATGTGTCCATAGTTCAAAAATAAAATTTGATTGGCCATTTGACACTCCTAAGGGGAATGAGACACACTAGTTTTGGCCTGCCTATGGTTCGACCGTGATCTGAATCTGATCTGATGTAATCCATTTACACGACTAAACAGATATAAACTGTATCCAGTTATCCAATAACAGTCCAAGGGATCGACCTGTATATTATAGGCAAATCAATACATGGGTTAAGTTTTTTGTATTGCATGTTAATAGAGGAAAAACAATTGTTGTCTTAAAAGTATTATTGATCTCGTGATATATACATTTGGACTTATAATTGTTTTTTTTAACACCCATTTCCTGATCAGAAGTAGTACTTAGTTATATGATAACAAAATCTTAAGATGAGCCATGCTTTATGTGACTTCGTAAAAAAGTTGATTATGTTGATGTGGCTAAAGTTTGAAAAAGGAATAATAGTATTTAATAATATATAACAGAAAAGGAGTAGTGACCTTGTTGGGAATTATTTTTTATTATTATTATTATTATTTTTTTTGGGGGGGGGGGGGGGTGTTGATGGGTGGGCATTTGCGGTTATGAAAAAGAAAATACATAAATAAATGAGTTATCACCATTGGTACAATTTGTGTGTATCGATAAATGGTTTTAGTTCTGCTTTAGCTTCTTTTTATATGTTAGTTCAGAATTTGGCTACAAGAAAAGCAAATTGTCATTGTTATGAAGTTTTGTAGAGTTATCAATTGCATTCAAGTCTTTTCAACTCATCTAAGATGGAAATTGAGTTGGGTATTACAGAACAAAAGCAGAACAAAAGTAAAAGTTACTATAGTTTACCACATGCATTTTTAATTATCAAAGTGTACCCTGATGAGCTTCATTATTTGAGATTCAACTTAATCTTTCATTTCTTATATTTCTAATCCTAATATTATTACTTATCAAACCTTAAACCACAGGAATGGCTAGCTCTGGTAACTCAACATTCAGTGAGGAGAATATTGGTGGGCTTTCAGTTCTAAAAAATGTTGGGAAATCAACAAAAGAGGGCGTATTAGGAACTGCTGCTGCTCCTGTACATATGGTGGCTACGGAAGGAGGTCATTTTAAAGAACAATTATGGAGAACAGTGCGTGCTTTAGGCCTGGGCTTTCTACTGATTTCTGGTGTAGGAGCCCTCATCGAGGATAGAGGAATCACTAAAGGTATTACTAATATTATTATAATTTAGATAAGCTAATGTCCTCAACCCCATTTGTGTTATAAAGTGGTGCTTGATATTTTGTTTCAATGCAGGACTTGGTCTACATGATGAGGTTCAGCCCAGTATGGAATCTAACACAAAATTTAGTGACGTGAAGGGTGTAGATGAGGCAAAAGCTGAGCTGGAAGAAATCGTTCACTATCTTCGTGACCCCAAGGTAGTAAAAGGGAAAGAAAGCAATGAGGTTTCTCTTACTTGTATAAGAGCAATTAAAAAACCTTCAATCGAACCTAAAAGGAGGTTAATTGTCTAATGGGCATCGCTTTACGTTTGGGAAATTTTGCAATCCACATTCCGTGGTTTGCTTTATGATTGGTGCTTTTTAGGACTGGTTAACTGAGCTGAACTCCTTACATATATAATCCAGAAAAGACATATTATACTAAAAAGGGTATTTAAACTAAAATACATCAGGAGACATTGAACTTTATGTATCGCTTGAGTTTAACATCACTTTTTCTTGAGTTTAAACTTCCTTTCCTCTTCTTTTAGTTGAATCAATACGTTTACAAAGTTTGTTTTTTATAAATATATAGAGGTACCATAGGTTAACCGCTAGTTGGTGCTAACTGCTGATTGAGATTAGGTTTACGTTGGTGTTTTGGCCTAATGGCAGTACTGTGTATGATGTTAGGTCCAAGTTTTAATATTTTTTTTTTCAGTTAACCAAACTCCAAATACCCCTACTTATGTATTGTATGTCTGTGTATATGTGTGTGTATGCTGATATAACTTTCACTTGTTGAAGAGGTTCACTCGTCTTGGTGGAAAGCTGCCAAAAGGTGTTTTACTTGTGGGTCCACCCGGGACGGGAAAGACCATGTTAGCCAGGGCTATAGCAGGAGAAGCAGGCGTCCCATTTTTCTCATGCAGTGGTAGTGAATTTGAAGAAATGTTTGTTGGCGTTGGGGCACGCAGAGTTAGAGATCTTTTCTCTGCTGCAAAAAAACGATCACCATGTATTATTTTTATAGACGAGATAGATGCCATAGGAGGAAGCCGTAATCCTAAAGACCAGCAGTACATGAAGATGACTTTGAACCAGTTACTTGTTGAATTGGATGGATTTAAACAAAATGAAGGCATTATTGTTATTGCCGCAACCAACTTCCCACAGTCATTGGATAAGGCACTGGTCAGACCTGGTCGGTTTGACCGTCGTGTGGTGGTCCCGAATCCCGATGTTGAAGGCAGGAGGCAGATCATGGAATCTCACATGTCAAAGGTATTTTGTTTTTGTGAAAATATGACCATTTATATGTACTAATACTGTTCTTGAATTCTGTCCCAACAGATCTTAAAGGCAGATGACGTGGATTTGGCTGTGATTGCAAGAGGAACGCCTGGATTCTCAGGTGCTGATCTGGCAAACTTGGTTAATGTTGCCGCTCTCAAGGCCGCAATGGACGGTGCTAAATCTGTAAGCATGAGTGACCTAGAGTTTGCAAAAGACAAAATCATGATGGGAAGTGAACGCAAATCAGCAGTTATATCGAACGAAGTTCGTAAGCTGACAGCATACCATGAAGGTGGTCATGCCCTCGTGGCTATTTATACCGAAGGCGCCCATCCGGTACACAAAGCAACCATTGTGCCACGTGGGATGGCTCTTGGTATGGTGGCTCAACTGCCTGAAAAAGACGAAACAAGTGTATCACGAAAAGAAATGCTTGCTCGTCTCGATGTTTGTATGGGTGGACGAGTTGCAGAAGAGTTAATTTTCGGTGAAAATGAAGTTACTTCTGGCGCGTCTTCGGATCTTGAACAAGCCACTCATCTTGCACGTGCCATGGTCACAAAATATGGCATGAGCAAAGAGGTCGGTGTGGTGGCTCATGATTACGATGATAATGGAAAGAGCATGAGTACCGAAACCAGACTGTTGATTGAAAAAGAGGTTCGGGAACTATTGGAACGGGCTTATAATAACGCTAAGAATATTCTGACTACTTATAGCAACGAGCACCATGCGCTTGCAAATGCATTGCTAGAACACGAGACATTATCTGGAAAACAGATCAAAGAAATGCTTGCTCAACTGAAATCAGAGCCGAATCAGCAGCAGCAACCTCTTGGTCAATTGAAATCACAGTCTGCACCAAATGCTGCTGTGGCTGCAGCGGCGGCTGCCGCCAGTGCTGCTTCTGCCGCCGCCAAGGCGAAAAGCATTGCTCCGGTGGGATCTTAGCATTTGATATTTGTAATAGTTTTGAACCGATGTGCATATTAAATAACACAGTAACACGGTACCTATACGCTTGTTCTTAATGGCTGCGAAAGAGGTCTGAGTGATCTTGGACATAAAGCAGTCATAGAAGGTTAAATTTAGCAGATTTTAGAATGATTAAATGGGTATTTTCCCTCATTTTCACCAAGCTAGTGGCAAATCCTTGATTTGGTTGAGTACTTGTTGAATGCTTCACTTCTAGGGTTGCAGGAACACTTACAAAAGGATGTCTCTTGGTGTAATCACCTGGAGATGGTAGGAATAAGCTCAAATCTTCAACCATGGTTGAGTACTTGTTGAATGCTTCACTTCTATTAGTTGTAATCAAATTAATAATAACTATTTTCCTTATAAAATAATAATAATGATGTTTTATTAATTTTAGAGTAAATTATGGATTGCGTCCCTGTGGTTTACACTTTTGTTTGGAATGAGTCCAAGTTGTGAGAAATTTCTAATTGAAGGGCTGTGGTTTCAATTTCTTCCGAATTGAGTCCCTGGGACTCACGCCGTCCATTTCTTACCGTTAACACCCTCACATGTGCCTGTCATGTGAGGGCATTTATGCCTTTTCACCCAACCTCATTTAATATAATAAAAAAATAAAAATAAAACCCATATAAAGTACAGGCCCTAACGTTCCCCTCTTCCCCAATGCTTCCAAACGGCTATCAAACAAAAACCCTAAAACGTTCGTTGATGAACAAAGGAAGGACGATGGTGATCTGTAAAAACTGTGGATTTGCAACAGTGATACGTACATCTTCAACCACCGCTAACCCAGGACGTCGCTTTCATTGCTGTGCACGACCAGTAAGCCGTTTGATTAGGTTAGTAATTTCAATTGTGAAAAATTAGGGTTTAACGGATTTTTTCTGGTATACAGGGATCCAAGTGTGGGTTTGTTAGTTGGGTTGATCCTCCTGTTTCTGAGAGAGCAGTTGAAATCCTATGAAAATATCAAGAAGATTGCAAAAGATTGGAGCATGAAGTCAAAAATTTGAAATTTGTGGTGGTTTTTGATGTATTTTTTTGGCAAGTGATGTAATTCAATGTGTAAGTTTAGAAGGCTAGTTATTTTGGACCAAATTGATCAATTTTTAAGTTTGATGTTGTAAATTCTCCTGCTTCCAAGTCCTGGTTATCTACATCATCATCATTAACTACATCAGCCACATCCAAATTCTGATTAGTAACTTCTCCTACATCCAAATTCTGATTAGTAACTTCTTCTACTTCCAAGTCCTCATTAGGTAGATCCCCTATTTCCAAATCCATTACCTGGTGTTCTTGCCATCCAATCTGTAGAATCCTAGTACCATTGCCTATCATTAACTGATTAGAACTTCCCTGATTACCTTGCTGTTCATCAGTAATCTCCTCAATGTGTACATTTGACATTGAAACAGTTGGTTGAAAGTAAGTTTTAAGCCTAGTATTACCATGCTCAGTATAGACATTAATAACCTTAAACTTTTCTACATATTTACCCAATTCTAACACATCCAGATCATTCCCTAGTGGTCTCAACCCTAAATTTAGATCATCAGTCGGTATTTTGAAGTAATAATACATTACCTCTTGTTTGGGATAACCTATCTTTTGTAACATCTGGTCTAGTTCCTGAACAGAAAACTCATCAATATCGACCATATCAACCCATCCTATCTGCCCTCTCACATACTTGATTCTAGGACAGTTGATAAACTCCCCCCCCCCCCCCCCCATGAAGTACTTTGAATGTGAACATTGTTGGTTCATTAGCTGACATTGGATAAAAATTACAGTTAAGTTTTGCTTGGAAATATGGTTAATCAGAAGAATTAACAAATTTAAAGCTTGGATTTTATGAAGAACATACCGTATATTTCATAGGGATCAAACGGTCCTACTTTAGGGACACGAACTTGCCACATTTTCAGAACCATCTTGAAATCGAGACTTTAAGCTAGCTCAGACCATCAAACGAGCGGGGTGGTGGTCGGAGACCATGTGATCGGAGTGTGAGTTTTGGAGGAACACGATCGGGTTTTTTGTTAGAGTAAATGAAGAGAGTTAGGGTTTTTTTTTTAATAAGGGGCCGTTGATGAGGTTGGGTGAAAAGGCATAAATGCCCTCACATGACAGGCACATGTGAGGGTGTTAACGGTAAGAAATGGACGGCGTGAGTCCCAGGGACTCAATTCATAAGAAATTGAAACCACAGCCCTTCAATTAGAAATTTCTCACAACTTGGACTCATTCCAAACAAAAGTGTAAACCACAGGGACGCAATCCATAATTTACTCTTAATTTTATTATTACCGTGTCTTGCAATTGCGACATAAAATAAATAATTAATTATACAACTTTAATAAAAATACACGTTGCATCGTAAAAAGGCCGCTCGGAAATATTGGGTTCGTTTTTTGTTTTATACGTTTTATTCTCATTATTGTTTTAGGGTAAAGATCATGTGAAACCACTCCTTAGCCTAAAAACCTAAAAACCACTTAAATTAAGGGTAATAAAGTAATTTAATATTTACATTTCAATATTATCACTATTACACTCCATCCATGTTTCATATATTTACAACACCCCCTCCTCTTCCCACCCCTAATCAACCCCCCCCCCCACCCCACCCCCACCCCCGTGTTGCATATATGCAACATAATTATATTGCATGTATATAACCTCTAACCCACATCCCAGCTACCATCCACCCCCGTGTTGCATATATGCAACATAATTATTTTGCATATATATAAACCCTAACCCGCATCTCAGCTACCACACCCCTACCCCCCCTCATGTTGCATATATGCAACATGATTGTACTGCATATATATAACTCCTAACCCGTGTTGCATATATGCAACATAATTATTTTGCATATATAAACCCTAACCCGCATCCTAGCTACCACCACCCCTACCCGCCGCCCCCCCCCGCCCCCCGTGTTGCATATATGCAACATAATTATACTACATATATATAACCCCTAACCCACATCCTACCCCCCCCCCCCACACTCACACACGCACTCCCCACCCAGTGTTGCATATATGCAACATCCTTGTGTTGCATATATATAACGCCCACCCACCCCCCCCCCCCCCACCTCAACCCCCTTTTTGCATATATACACCCGCACCCCCACCCCCCGTGTTGCATATATACAACCCTCACCCCCTTGTTGCATATATGCAACACCCTTGTATCGCATATATATATATATATATATATATATATATAGTGAAAAGTTCATTGTAGACACCCTCATAAGTGTAGACAGGTAGACACCCTTTTTCACCATTAGATCTCTTGATCTAATGGTTGTGATTAATTTTCTTTTTTCTTTTTTTCTTTTTTCTCATTAATTAGAAACTTTCACATGTGAAAAAGAGCTATTTCACATGCGAAAGTGTCTACAATGAACCTCACCCTATATATATATATATATATATATATATATATATATATATATATATATCCCACATACATGTGTAAATACACCAAACTAATTATGTTGTGTTATGTATATGTAACATGCCTATATGATGCATCTATGTAGCATAATTTTGTGTATGATACTAACAGTTGAAAGTGGCTCTTACTGTGTTGCATATATGCAACATGTGTCTTACGTATTTGCAACGTGTCTTGCATATATGCAACGTGTCTATATGATGCATATATACAACATAACTTTGTGTATGATACAAATAGTTGAAAGTGGCTCTTACCGTGTTGCATATATGCAACATAGTGTGTTGTGTATATGCAACATGGTTGTGTTGTCTATATGTCACATGGTTATGTTGTATATATGCAACATTGTCGTGCTGCTGCACTACTGCATATATGCAACATAACTGTATGTTGCATATATGCAACATAAGTTTGTGTATGATACCAATAACTCAAAGTGGCTCTTACTTGGCTTGTCCATACATTTGTTTCTTTTTTCTTTTTGCCTTTTTTCTGAAACAATGGGTTTTTTTTAACGGCATAGACAGTTCATTAAAGAACTAGCAAGGTACTAGGAAATAACAAAATACAAATGTAGAATCATAATAGAGAAAACAGACAAAACAAGTAGACGAAACATACAAAACATAAGTAAAAAAAAAATCCACGCGCCATGTATTCAATCTCTTCTTCCCTTTGGCACCTTGTATCAATGATTCCCTCTTGAGTCATTCTATTTCTTCCACTTACACCTTTTAAGCCTTTTGTCTTTCCTTCCACATGTCCTAGCCCCTTCCTTTTAAAGGTTTCTTCTTCTTTTTTTTTCACTTGAAAACATAATAGGTCATTACCCACCATAATTTGAATTGTATATATCTGTAATCCCACATCTTGACCCATCACAATTTGTCCTTCATCCACAATTATTTGGGCTTTAGTGCATTCACCTCCAAGTTTCATCTATTTCCTTATATTTATGTCTCGTATCTTTGGTTAATCTCTTGATTTAAAGCCATGTTAGACGATATTCATCCGAATTTTGTACCTGGCATTTGGCCTGACAACGAATATATTCTCCTCACCATTAGTAACGGTCTTATAAGCATATGGACGAAAACTCTGGTCGAAAAACATATGGCAATCAAACCAAATTAACCATCACATGAGCAAACAATTGTATGCAAGTATAATGATATCTTTAACATGAATAAAAACACTAAGATATATTCGAGTCCAATCCAACAATAGTTACTACACTATGAAAATAAATCCCAGACTATTCTTATTAACTTCATACTACCAATCAATCTCATATTTTCAAATAATATCATGCCCCATGAAACATAATAAAGCTTATGAGCATTGGTTATTGGCTCTGTTTCATTTTACGATTAAGGAGTAGTCATGTTAAAAAAAATGAAGTTCACCGATAGAAATTACGATCGAGTTACATGTTTGCTTAGGAACACAAAGATGCCCTTATGACCACTAATAAATATTATACTATCAAGCAAAAACATTACACCATTTGAGTCAATACAAGACCTCTGTTTTAGTATTCAAAATGATTATCACAAAACCAAAACTCAAGAAAACTCTAGCATAATTCAACAAAAACCAAAATGATTAGAACAACTGACTCGTTACAATGTTACCCATGCAATCCCTGTGAACCATCTATTTTGCTACCTATAGCTAAAAGTATCTGTATCAACTAGTATAGTTTAGAATGTAAATCTTTAATATGAATTTAAAACATTTAAGCACGTATCTATAAAGCAGGGTAAAGATCATGTGAAAACCCCTCCTTAGCCTAAAAACCTAAAAACCACTTAAAATGAAGGTTAATAAATGATTTAGTATTTTATTTTTAATATTATCACTACCACACCCCCCACATGTTTCATATATTTCAACACCCCCTCCTCATCACACTCCCCTCCCCTCTCCCACCCGCCCACCCCACCCCCACCCCCACCCCCCATTGTTGCATATATGCAACACAATTGTGTTGCACATATACAACCCCCACTTACCCACCCTACATCACCCCCCACCCCCACCCCACCCACCCCCGGTGTTGCATATATGCAACACACGTGTGTTGCATAAATACAACCCCCCCCCCCCCGCACCCCCCGGTGTGTTGCATATATGCAACATGATTATATTGTTTATATATAACCCCTAACCAACACCCAACCACCCCCACCCCCAACCCTTGTGTTGCATATATGCAACATGATTATATTGCTTATATATAAGTATATAACCCCTAACTAGCACCTACCTACCCCCCACCCCTCGTGTTGCATATATGCAACACAATTATATTGCATATATATAACCCCTAACCTGCACCCAAGTCACCCCCCCCCCTCCCCCACCCCCGTGTTGCATATATGCAACAGAATTGTGTTCAACATATACAACCCCCCACTTACACCCCCCCCCCCCCGGGCGTTGCATATATGCAACACAATTGTGTTACACATATGCAACAACGAATAGTCTAATCTTATATACGAGATTATTGATATTGCCACTCGATGCACGGATCGTTTAAGATCCCGTCTGGGTAACCTTACTTTATTCCACGACGATCTATTTGCTATTAAAGGTATTGGTTTTTACAAAAGGTACACGTTTCCAGTGTTATACTTTATGGATTTAGAGTTGAGTCTGTATGCAATAAATATCTATTAGGTTTATGTGTCGATTTTTTTTCTTCCAATTATATTATGTTTATGCAGTATGAATACATGTTGTATATATGCAACATCCCTACATTCTCCGTTTATGCAACTCTAATTTACATAACATGATGTATTTAACTGAATGGGATAAGCAAGATGCAAAATCCCAAAACAAGGTGCAAAGGTAGGGATTTTACACCACATTCACAAATACAAAAATTACAACAGACTACGATCAAATTCAATGTAGCAGGTTCACACGTTGAGCTAATGAATCACTTGTGGACTAAGCAATGAACCACCTCTTCAACTCCAATTTACTATGTTTCTTTGGCTTTGACTTGGGACCCTTTCCGTCACTTTAACTTCTTTATTTATTTCACAATCATATGAATCTTGGAACCTATTCACGAGATTAAAGTTTCAATCCATCAGTCCCATCAAAATTTTACAGAGTTTCCATCCACTTGTGTCAGATGGAATTCTGGAAGTGAAACGATTTGGTATATACCTTGTACTTTTTCGTCCTGAAATTTACACATCAACGTTATATTAAAATCATATTTTTTACAGCAGTAAAATAAATATGTGTATACTTATGATGCATATATGCAACATGATTGTGTTGCATATATGCATCATGACTGTCTTGTGTTGCATATATGCAACATGGTTTGTGTTGTGTATATGCAACATGATTGTATGTTGTTTATATGCAACATAAATATATGTTGTCTTATATATATTCAACATGACTATATGCTGCAGATATGCAACATGACTGTATGTTGCATATACACAACATGATTGTATATTTTTTATATTCAACATGACTATATGCTGCCTATATTCAACATGATTGTATGCTGCATATATTAAAAATGAGAGTAAATTGCATATATTCAACATAACTGTATGTTGCATATATGCAACATTATTGTATGTTGCATATATGCAACATGACTGTATGCAACATAACTTCGTATGTTTAATGCTTGTATGTAACAACAAAAACTACCTTGTGATATACAATTATCTAATAGAGCATGTCCGCAACTGTTTACTCGAGTTTTTTTCAATTCGTTGGTCGTGCCAACGAACCTATTTTACACCAAGTTCATAGATAAATAAGCAAATGGAAAAGAAAAAAAAAATATTAATTCCACATCTATATGTTAATATCGAAATAAAAATAAAAAGATGCATGGTGATCTTACCACACTTTTGCGTCACATGGTTTATTAATTAAGTAAAAAAATCTATTTTTTCCCTACTTGTATTGCAAATTTGCTATGCATTGTGACAAAACCTCTGTCGCTATTCTAATGCAAATATTGTCACAAAGCTAGGGTTTCATTATCGTTTTAAATATGTAGCACTTTGTACCGGCCGGAAACATAGTGTACTGCTCTTACTCATTTCCCCTCTATTTTTTGAATGCACTATGGAGTTGTTATTACATATATATAATAAATTATGAATTAGTTTTTCATTAAAAAAGTTTAGCATGTGTCTTTAATTAACATAAATAATCAAATTAAACAACCAATTCCTAGCTGCAGGTTTCCTCCTATCATTAGAAGGATTAAAAGCTGATCAGCTGATGAGAGGCCAGGATGATGAAAAGTTATACATATATACATGTGTATATATATATATATTGATTGATTAAAACAGTGCAGTATATTAATTATTATTCCCTCAAAAAGATTAGTAGATACTCCTAAAAGCAATATCAATAATGCAAGCGGTAATATTTATGAAAATGACAAGAAAACAAAGAATAGGACAGTTTTGTAACGTCAGAAACATTGTCCCTCTGACCTCCTCCTCATCTTGCCTTTTTGGTTTTATTTTGATAGGTTAGAGCTAGCTACAAATTAAGAGGCCCATTTTTCATAAAAATATCGTCTCATTCCCATCTGTCTCCATCTCTCTCTCTCTCTCTCTCTCACACACACACAAAAATGAATTGTATTTTGTTTTGGTGTATATGTAGTCAAGTGTGTGGATTCTTGTGTTGAATATTCATCTTGAAGAGTTGTTATAATTAGTGCAAACTCTCTTGGAGAAGAAGTTTGCAAACTGTCAGGTTTGACCCTTTTTTTCACTTCTAGTTTTGGTTACATGATTACATCTACCTAACTTAATCTTTAGTTCATCAACCTTTTGTAATCTAAACTAAAAACAGAAGATAAAACTAGGCTCTTCAACCACTTGGGTCTTGTTCTTTTCTCACTCCTTTAGGGTTTCATGTTTTTTCAGATCTGCATATGACATGGCTTTATAGAATGATCAAGCTGGAAAGTTGATCTCTAGTATATGAAAAGAACATAGAACAAAGAACAAAGAAAAAGACTAGTTCATTTAAAAAGTGAGATAGATAGATAGATAGAGAGAGATGAAAAGCATCTTTGTGGATGACAGTATGTCAAATTTAACTTCTGCATCCAATGATGCAAGCCTATCTTCATCAAGCAACAGGAATGAAATTGGTACTATGTACCCTCCTGCACCACAGATCAACCAAACTCAATCATCAAACAAGAAAAAGAGGAATCTTCCAGGCAATCCAGGTTAATTCACTAAACACATAATTATTGCAAACATTTTTTTGTTATCTAAGTACTCGTTTCAAGTAGTTTTAGCTGCGTGTTCTAGCCTGTAATACAAGCTAGAACTTTTGCAGCCAGTTCTAGGAGACTAGAATCCTAGAATCCTAGAACTGCCTGGCTAAATTCTTCGTAGATTTATTAATAACTTGGGTTTCATTTTTCTTGAATTTGATTGGTGATCTTTAACAAAAGATTGAAACTTTCTATTTTGGTAATGCAAAAGATCCAGAAGCTGAGGTGATAGCTTTATCTCCAAAATCACTAATGGCAACAAACAGATTCATGTGTGAGATTTGCAACAAAGGGTTTCAAAGAGACCAGAATCTACAATTACACAGAAGAGGACATAACTTACCATGGAAACTTAAGCAAAAATCAAAACTAGAGGTGGTTAGAAAGAAGGTGTACGTGTGCCCCGAGCCGAGTTGCGTGCACCACGAGCCATCGAGAGCTCTTGGAGATCTTACTGGTATCAAGAAACACTTCTCGCGAAAACACGGCGAGAAGAAATGGAAATGCGACAAGTGTTCGAAACGGTACGCGGTTCAGTCTGACTGGAAGGCTCACTCCAAGATTTGTGGCACAAGAGAATATAGATGTGATTGTGGTACCCTATTTTCAAGGTAATATATAGCACAATTTTTTAAGGTAATATATATATAGCACAATTTGATCAGTATATATAAAATACACATACATTATGTAAGAATGATCAGAAATAAAATAAAGATATTGCTAGAACTTCTCACAATGGTACATCGCAATGTGGCATGTCTTCTCAAAATGTTACATGTGAACTTAGTATTGGGTTGACAAGACCACACATGTGAGCTGTCGGGGAGATGAATATGTGGAAAATGTTGCTACATAATTAATATAATATATGTTTAAACAAGAGAAATTATCACTAATGAGTGTTAATTATTAGGTCTATCATATACATTAATTCCTCATAACATTCTTTTTGTAGCATCTCTAGATCGTTTCGGGCTAGAGGCGGAACAATAACGTATAACATATTAGTAGAGTTATTGGGTTCAAGTCGTGTTTTTTCTTACAAAGTTAAGATTTTATATAAAAAGATAAGATAAATTTGGTTGGCGGGTGAGTATACCCGCTTGACATTTTTACAATTTTCAAACGCTAGTTTGACTTTTTACAGACGGTCATCTAATTTTTTTGTCAAAGTGTGAAAATCAAATGTTCGAAAAACTCAAATTTTAAAAAGCCAGACTCGGTTCAACATATGCTTAATGACCATTTAACATGTAATTTGACCAAAATGGTGATGGTGTGAGAATATCACTAGTTTCAAATAAATATATTTATAATCATTTTTATTGTAAATGACCAGTATTTGAAAAAAGATAGTGTTCAAAGTAAAAATTAGTGTTTTTTTATTTTTTTTGTTTTATGTTGAAGATGGTCTAAGTTGTACAATATAGCAAGCTCCCCAATTTACTTTTTGGTATCTAGTGCATTCTCTTCATAATGACACATTATCTAGACAGTTTGTAAAGTTTCAAAAAGCACATATATATAATGTTAAGATTAGACCTAGCTAGAAAAAAGTTATGCATGATTGTTCTTTAATTCTCAAGTATCATCTTTTACATGTGATCATCAACTTATTCACTTTCTATATCAAAAAGTAATAATGTATAATGATTGATTGATCAAATTCTTGCAAAAATCACCACATGCAGGAGGGACAGTTTCATCACCCATAGAGCTTTCTGTGATGCTTTAGCAGAAGAAACAGGAAGATCTTCCTCATCAACCTTAATTAACCACCACCATCACCTCCCTCTTCATTTACAAATCAATTTCCCACTCAAAAATGAACCACAACTTACCTTCAATATTGGCTCCAATTCTCCACATCATAATCATCAATTACCATCATGGTTAGATCACCATCATAATTATCAACAACAAAACCCTAACCCTAATGATCATCTCCATCTTCCTTCTCCTTCTAATCACATGTCTGCCACTGCTTTGCTCCAAAAAGCAGCTCAAATGGGTGTAACCATGAGCAACAATAATGGGTCCCACCAAACCCTACAACATGATCACATGTGTGCACCTCTACTATCTAATTCCATGGACCAGCTGCTTCATCCCAATTCATTGACTTCCACAAGTGTAGGGTCAATGAGTAACATAAATGAGATCACACAAACGATTTTGAACTCGCGAAAAGATCAGGGTGCGAATGGGAATGACCGCGGAGAGTTAACGAGAGATTTCTTGGGTGTTCGAGGGTTGGTTACAGATCCTAATGAACAGCATTTTCTTAATATGGGTCAGATGGCTGGTCTTGATCATATAAGTCAGATGAATCCGAACCAGATTCCGTGGCATGGGTAGGTAGTTTGGATGGTGTATTTTTAGCTATTTTTTTCTGCTTTTAAATTGGTTTTTTCAGATATGAACACCGAACCCAGTTTTCAATTTTGCTGGTTCCGGATTAGAGATTTCTGAAAGCTATGGATGGTTCTAGACTTCTAGTGTATCTTAAGGTTATATCCTGAAAAGGAAAAGTGGTTCTTTTATTGTGTAAATCAAGACACTCTACTACCTATATAAAAGAATCAAGACACTCTACTACCTATATAAAAGAGGTAAGGGTATAATGTGAATTTTAAAAAGTTTAACAATTTTTTTTAACATACATCCATCAAAAAGACGAAATATGGTACAATTTGGTAAACCTGTAAACAATACCGATAATTCTTTAAACCTAAAAACGAAAAGTCAAATTCGTACAAAACATCACTCAATTCAAAATGAATTGATTTCTCATCTTCAAGATTTGCTATACAGCTAGTACATTTAAAAGAGAAGAAAGATTTGTTATGTATACAGAGTTATACAATTAAGAGAGAGAGACAAAAACTTGAGACTTATCTCAATGGTCATCTATCAATGATAGGAGACCCAGTAGTTATGAGATAGCGGGTTCGTCCTTAGACATTCGGTTTTACCTCAGTTGGTAATAAGTTTTTTCGGAGACAGTTCAAACGGATGGTCTCAGTTATCTACACTGTTAGCGTTTCACGGGTAACATGTTTATCAGATGTAACCCCGGATAACCGGACGTTGATAAAATTTGTTGTTAAAAAAAGTAAGAGACAAAACTAATATAAAATAGAGAATTATTTTAACTATTTTATTTTATTATTAATTCATTAAAAATTTATGATGTTACTCTAATTAAAAATTTATGATGTTACTCTATAATTAGGGAAACTACATAAGAGCATATTTTATTTTATTTTTAACGGTAAACAAACATAGAATTGTTCAGATACTTCGTACAGGGTGACCTAATGACAAAATGTCATCGTCAGCTGGTTCAACCCAGCAGCATGGGATCGAATCAGAGACAACAAGATCATGGTCTTCCTTCATAGAGCCCTCATGCCTCAGAACAATATTGGGAGTAAAGATAGAACTTGGGTCACTTGAATACCAAGTGATCACCTTAATCACTTCAACAACATGTCATTAGCATGTAATCCATTAAAATTTTACAATGTTACTCCTTAATTAAGGAAACTACATAATAGTATTACGTTATAGATCGATAGTAAGATTATAAAAAATTACTTTAAATTTTTCGTTACGCATTAAAGATAGCTAAGTTCTTGATGTAAAGTGCGGGTAAAATTAAAATTTTCGCTTGCACCGGATAAAGTTCAAACTTTTTGTTATAGATAGGTAAGTCTCCGCTGCGAAGCACGGATAATTCTGCTTCTTTATAACCAAAATGTTATATATATACGAAAAAAGTTTTGTTATGATTTCTTATAAGTTGTAAATTAAAAGGACTCCACACAAAATTATATTTATTGTAATAAGCTTAAACTTGCTCACGTCGAATGTCAACGGTAAATCGATGGTTAACTGAACTAACCGAACCATTTTTCTAATAATCAGACTAACTAAACCATCTTTCCCAATACCAAATTAACCGAAACATTAATAACCAAAACCAAACGATTATAAAAATCTAAAATCAAAACATCAGTTATAAGTTCATTACAGTACAACCTATTATCAAAACGGACCGCATCATCACCGGGGATGTAAATATGATCACGTTGATCAACAAAAGTTACAAGTATGAACTAGAGCTATATTTTATTAGAAAGATGAGTGAAATTGGTGTGGAAACATAGTTTTAAATACTTAAAACGCTATAGTGTCTTGACCCATAGGAACTATTTGAGCCTTCTTCATGGTCCAAGCATTTAGACTCGATATAGTCACACTTTTTGTGCCTTTGTTGAAAACATAAAGCTTCGCGTGTTCATGAATCGCTAGCTTTGGATATACTCGAGCCGTGATACAAGCAAGTCCTTCCCCACCAAAGCTTTCGACAATCGAATGATCTACCTATGAATTTGTAAAAGAGAATGTGATGCCACAATATGAATATCTACAATACTGTTAATGCATACAGATTACGAAAACGAAAAAACTTTTTAGCTAGAGGGTCATTATAAGGTTTATTTTCTACTTACTATAACTAAGGGTGTCCACACTCCTAATCTTTCACGCCTTGCTCAAATGGTTTGTTTGAGGTTGTGTCAACAGTCGTCTGACTTTTTCAAACTTTGACTTTAACTTTTTTCAAACTTTACAAATGGACGTTTGACTTCTTTAAAGTTTGAAAATGTCAAAAATTAAAAATTCAAACGGTCGTCCGGTACCATTTCAATCGGCCGTTTGGGATTGTGTTCTCAGTGTCGTCTGACATTTTCAAACTTAACTTTTATGTTTTCAAATTGTATAAACAGTGACTTTTTTCAAACTTTACGAATGCCCAATTGAGATTTTCAAACGGCCATCTGATTTTTTTCAAAGGTTGAAGTTTAAAAAAGTGAGACAAACGTCTGGTACAACTTCAGACGCTTGTCTGCTTAATGAGTGCAGGATTAGCAGCACCCTTATATGTGTGTATATTCCGGATACCGAGAAATTAATCGACCCTCTTAACCCTTACGTGGTTCGACCTATATTAACGTACCAGGCTTCTTAGTGAGATCTTCTCTTTGAGAGGGTCCAAATCAAGAAAAGCTCCATAGATACTTTTGTCCACTTCTTCTGCAATTGAAGACCTGAATTTATAGTGTATGTAAGTTTCTAGAGATTTTGACATGCCAAATTATAAGTATAATGAAACTATCAGGAAGCAGATTAATGCAATTAACCTGCTTTGATC
Organism: Deinandra increscens subsp. villosa; assembly: GCA_039602395.1. NCBI lineage: Eukaryota > Viridiplantae > Streptophyta > Magnoliopsida > Asterales > Asteraceae > Deinandra > Deinandra increscens. The sequence continues at coordinate 3,857,162 of JBCNJP010000016.1, forward strand.
ACTGCACATGAGCACATGAAACTTGTTAGAACCTTTAAATACTCTAAAGAAAACCGCAGTCTGTTCTGTCAAGTTCTTTGAAGCCAAAACCAGCAAACCAAATGGACCAAAACTCCCACTCAAAGAAGCATTCTTTTGTGCACAAAGAAGTTGCGGGTCAAACATATCTGAATCCATCAGCTCCGCATCACTCAGATTCGTTAGACTAAACAACACTTCTATATCCGCCTGAAAGTTGCATTAAACAACATGAGACTCGTTTGTTAAGTTGTAGTCAAACAAATATATTTCTAAAACGAGTCACCACGCTACACATACCTGTGAGGCCGTGATGCCCGGTACCTCGAGAACCGATCCACCCTTGAGTTCTCTGTTCTCCATACTCACTTGTTTTCCTCTTAGTTTCTTGATCTCCTCCACAGGCCATTGTACTAACTGTTTCCGAGTATCACTAAGCCAAATGCTCCTTGGAAACGACTGAAACAGATTAAACAACTGTTACAAATGACGTTCATTTCATAACCAATAATGTTATTAAAGCAGTGGGCCCGTGGGCTCATATTAGTTAACCCTAATACTAATCTATTCCAATAGTTCTTAGAGATCAAAACATATTATTGGTTCTGAAAAGATCGTGTTCCTATTTTTATATTTCTAGATTTGACAAATGACAATTTGACCAAACCAAAAAGAAGATAAATGTACCTGAAGGCCAGACCACCCTTTCTTGATAGCATCTGATTGACTATCACCTTCATTAACCCATCCCCATAACACCCTTCTTTGTTTCGCACTATCGTAGAACGACTTCGAAGCATAAAACCTCCCATAATCATATTGGAACTGTGTGTTACTAACCCTAAAATCGTGGGTAACCGCAAGAAATAGATCCGTTTTCGGATCATACGTCCCGATTACATAATACTCATGACTGTTGTAGCTTACTTTAAGCACATGCATTGTGTTATTCCCTTGAAAAGATGCATCAATACCATTTTTACCAACATTACTAACCGGATAAAAGTCAGGACATTCCCACATACCAGTTTCACTCGAAAAGTGCAACGGATTATCTGACCTAGTCCAGTTATAACCATCTTTACTATAATACAAAAGCGCGGTTCCTTGACCCTTGATCTCACTTCCAATAACAATCCTCCATTTTCCATCTGGACCCATCCATGCAGTTGATGGGTCCCGAAACTGGCTCGGGTTAATGTCATTAACCGGAGCCAAAATAGGGTTCCCAGACCATTTGATCCAGTCTTTTAAAAGAGGATCAGATAGGTTTTTGGGGAAGGCAAGGTTTTGAAGCTGGCTTTTGTTTACGTCTTGACCCGTGTACAGAATTATCGGTTTTGAGCCGCGTAAGATTGTCGTCGAGCCGGATAAGCAACCAGTGATGTCGTATGGTTCGGTTGGAGTGAGTGCAGGCTCAAGAAGAAACCAGTTCACAAGATCATGTGAAATGGAATGGCCCCATGAAATGTTGCCCCATAGTGGACCATAGGGGTTGTACTGGTAGAACAAATGGTATACCCCTTTGAAGTACATTGGACCTTCAATATGAGTGAATAATAACATAAGTTAATTACTTAATTATGTAAGAAAAATGTACGGTAAAAAGTAATTTTGTTTTACTGGAAGGAAGACTTACCGTTGGGATCTATGAGTTCATCAGTAGCCAGTATAGAACACATGTGAAAAGAAATTAGTTAATTAGTGCACGATAAATTAACAATCACAAAGAGTATAACAAGATTGTATAGAAATAATAAAAATATTTATTATTATGTGATTTATTTTATTACGAAACTGCACGAGCCGGATTTCACTTATTTATCGGTTTTAAGGATTTTAAGGGGACCCCGAGATTCGAATATCAATGTTATTTTAATGAATTTTAAATATTTATGTTTACCTTTTTCGGTTTATAGCTTTGAAAAACTTAATTATAATTTGGTAATCTCAGAAAAAATTAACTCTAATATTAATGTCTTTAATTAGGGTTTAAGTATACTTTTTGTTTTTAAATATGGAAAATTGAATTTTAATAATATGAATTAAGCTCTATTGACGGATAATAATACGAATTCAGGAATTTCCCTACAATAATACCAATTCGTCACTTAGGTGTCAAAAATGATACACCGTTAGTTTTTCACTAACGGTGTTAATTTTTGCTGACTGGACTGATGACGTGGCATGCCACGTGGCTGTTTTAACTATGTTTTTAAAGTGAGGGACTATTTCTGTAATATTAGAAACATAAAGGTTAAAAATATATGTTAAACCAAAAAAGAGAACCGGCGATCTCCTCCCCGCCGGCGAACTCCTCCCTGCTTCCGATCTCCTCCTCGTCGGCGTTTCTTCTTCATTTTTAATCGATCGTCCCTAACCAAATGGAACCAAACCCCAATCGATCGTCCCTAACCTGCTAACCCTAAGTCCCCTTCATCCCTGTACACACTTTTCGCCGGCAAATGGAACCAAACCCCAGAGCTGTTGCTGTCTTTGTTTCCTCCGGCGACAGCGATGGGGTAAAAAACCCTACCTCAGAAGCGATGAAGGGCGGGACCGATGTATGAAACAGGCGGTGCCGCCGCACTTCGTTTTTTCCTTCCTCCTCGATCTTGCCGGAGACGCCAGGGATAAAGGGGACGATCAGGTGAAACCGGCGTTCAATGGGGCTAAATGAAGAACCGATTAGGGTTTCTTTTATATCAATCCCTTCATTTTTAAGATATTGCAAAACCAGCCCCTCCATTTAATAAGTTAGTTAAAAAAATATATAGAATGCCACGTCAGCAAAAACTAACACCGTTAGTGAAAAACTAACGGTGTATCATTTTTGACACCTAAGTGGCGAATTGATATTATTATAGGGAAATTCCTGAATTCGTATTATTATCCGCCAATACCGATTAATTCATATTATTTAAATCCAATTTTCCTTTAAATATTGAATTTAAAAATAAATATGTAATTAAACGTATGATTAAAGATTGAATAATTTTTAGAACACGCATTCCCTATTAATATATCACTCGACTGTTTACGTGATGTCTATATCACAAAATTTTCCCATCACCAACTCGATCGTTACATATGATCTGAATTACACTATTTAAACTTTATAAAGTTTTAGTTATTTAGTGTTTAATGTTATGATCAACACTACGTATATATCATTTCACATAACCTTATAGTGACGACATGTCGTCATGAAAACGGTAATATATTTCGAAGCCATAGATTTGGTTGCTAATTGAAGTGTGAATTAAAGAAGATTGAGTTAGAAATTAGTGTAAGTGGAAGGAAAACATGTACATACCATTGATCCAGTTTTTGAGAGGCTGAAAGTGAAAGCCAGTTCTGTAAGGCTGCAAATTATCTTCAGATGCATGAACTAATCCAACAACCAAAAATAAGAAGAAAAAACACAGAACCCGACCACCAACCATCTCCTTAACTATGTTTATCATCCACAGCTGAATGAAAACATAAAATATGGTATATACTCTTGTTATATAAAGATATATATATATAGAGAGAGAGAGGGGCAAGTTCCTCAATCTAGCTAGGATATGATGTGACGTGATGGCATTTATAATGCACTTTAATACCAGATGTATCATTGTAAGGATTTTTATGCCACCTCATCATTACGTCATAAACATTTACTTTCATGTTCTTAGGCTGTTCGTAGTGGGGCGTTATAGGGCAAAAAAATGTAACATGGCGCCCCTATAACGCCCCTCCACCACCCCCCGGGGCGCCATGTTAGCTAAAATTGTCTCGGGCGTTACCTGCATAACGCCTCCCCCCTTTGATGTTTTTTTTTCTTTTTTTTTTGCTTTTTTCTTATTGGTTCTCCACTTTACATAACCCCCCTCCTCATAACCCCCCCCCCCCACTACACCTCTTTACTCATAACCCCCCCATATGCCACATGTCACATAACCCCACCTCTCTCAAAATCTCCACTACACATAGCCTTAGGCTATCGGTAGTGGTTTGAGAGCTGGGTGGGAGGTTATACGACATGTGGCGGATGACGTGGAAATAGGGGGTTATGAGGTAAGGGATGTAGTGGGGGGTTATGAAGATGGGAGAACCAATAGGAAAAAAACAAACAAAAAAGAAGAAAAAAACAAGAGAGGGGGAGCGGCGCCATGTTAATAACGCCTGGGACGATTTTCTGGAAGATGGCGCCTAGGGGGTGGAGGAGGGGCGCCATAGGGGCGCCTTCTTGTATATTTGGTGGGGGATAACGTCCCACTACGAATAACCCTATGTTATGGTCATCCATACTATCTTTTACTTACAAAAGTTGCATAGAGGGAAATGAGATAAGAAAACATTTTAAAAATGCGGCTACTTCAAATCGGTTTTCTTTTCTAAACCCGTTCTGGTTTAGTCAACTCTATGGTCGTAACTGATTTTTTTAGTAACTGATTTGGGAGGAACATATGTGTAGTTGGTTTGTAACCGATGTGACCAGTTAACTGGTTATTATCTTTTTTTTTTTTTTTTTTTGCAACCAGTTAGACGGTTAGTAAAAAAACTGGTTTTGTAACCGATTAGAAGGTTGAGTAGTCTAATTAGTTTGTAACCAACGATTAGATTAAAAATCGAAACAAGTTTAATTTTAACCAGTTTTTTTCAATTGGGCTATTGGTTTCGATTCCCTAACCGGTCTTATAATTTATATGTAATATTACACATCCCTACAATCCAACTCATCTTTCCTAGAAGTGTGTAGTGGTGGTATTACTCATAGTCTAATTACACATGTGGCCATGTGTTTAATAATGTGAACGCAATATCACTAGTTAGACACATGATTGTGATTGTGATTGTTTTAGACACACTTACAACATATGTAATAAACTCAAACACAACATAGTTAACTAATTGTGTTATTTTTTTTCAAACATGAACACAGGCCTGTTTATTATCGTGTTACACAACGCAATATGTTTATAAATATGATACTATTATTTGTTAAATAACATGACATGACACGACTCATTTAACACGGTGAGATCACCCCATATAAAGGTCACCAAATTTTAAACCATGATAATAATATCACTTAAGAACAATTCATAATATTTTCAAAACAAATACCCGTAGAGTCTTAACTAACAACACATAATATATATTTAATTATTTTAAAAAATTAACAAAAATATAAATGTGTTTAATCGTGTCATAAACAGGATAGACGAAATGAAACCTATTTAGACACGATTTCATAAGACTTGTATATATATGACACAAAACATGTTTTACTCAAACATGTATAACGACTTTATGTCTTGTTGTGCTAACAAATTCGTGTGCCTACTATCCTATATGTCCCTAGATCGCCTAATTTTAGAAGTCGACAAGCTTTGTCACATGCATCTACATTATATTAGTGTGAGTGTGTAAGTGTATCTATCATGACTTTATATATAAAGAAGAGTACAAGAGGAATTTGGAGTTCTCCAATTAAGTGGAGAAGTTTCATCCGTAAAGAGTGCACTTGATCATTATATATATTGGGAGAAGCAAAGTGTCAATTCTAGAATAATTGGATGTCGACGCCCATGATTAATTTGTTTCAATTCATATTTGTGGTGGTGCATATTTTAGTGGAATTAACTTAACGTCTTATGATATGAAATATTAATAGTTCTGCCGTATAAACTAGTTAAATCAAACATATAATGTTTCTTAATAATAATATGGATATCCATCTAAAGTTAGGTTTATATAAGAAGTCTCTTATTTTAAAGAAAGCTAAGAACTTTAAAACACACTCATAAACCGGCTCAAACGAATTTTGATTGAACTCATTCCAGCAACATTAATTGGAACCGGCTCGTCCAAACTCTATGATCTTAGCCTTTTGAGTTTAGTTTTTAGGAATTAGCTTTTATGTTATAGAATTTTTGTTTTTCATCTCATGGTGCCTTTCTACTCATTATTGTGTCTTTTCTGCTTGTTATTGTGTTTTAGGGTTTATCTTTATAGTTTAGGATTGTGGGTCTAGGTTCTTGGATATACCTTTAGAGTTTAACTTTTAACGTTTATCTTTTAAGTTATATAATTTACATTTTTCAGCTCATTGTCTCTTCTAGTGATTGTTTATTAGGGTTTAACTTTATGTTTAGGATAGGACTTGTAATTTATAGTTTCGGGTTTAGAGTTTAGCTTTAGGGTTTATCTTTAACATTTAAATTTTATGATTTTCAACTCATTGTGTCTTTTCTCTTCATTCTGTCTTTATGCTTCCTATTGTTATAAATTCAAAAATTTTAATCGTTTATATAGTTATAAGTTATCGCCGCCCAATTAGCATTGTGTGGGTTTGCTGCTAGCATATTGTAATACATCTCAGAAGAACAAAGTTGTCATTTACTAAAAAATTTAAGAATTTAAGGGGGTATAAAAGTACTTTAAACAAAAAATTAAAACTATATTTTAACTAAAAAAATAGAAATTTGGACAATCTATTTAATAATAATTGAATTTTAGTGATTTATATAAGAAAAAATAAATCAATTGCAAAAATTATCATTCAAATACAGAAACGAATACAGTATTGTAAATTATCACCGTCGCTATCGCACGGGTTTTCTACTGATTCAATATCATATATAAGACGGTTTGTTTATGTGAAAGATACTAAGGCGTCAGGATGCGGTCTGGGCAACGGCATAAACAATAATACGTAATCATGGAATAAGTGTATATAATCACATGGTATTATGTAATACGTGCATATATAATCACATAATATATACATAGATGACCACATAACAAAAATCATGTACCACCCAAAAATAAAAAGTATTATAAAGATGAAGTATTTGTAATGACCTGTTTTATTGATAACAAAAATATTATAAAATGTGGGTGTTTATTTCACAAAGTTATTACATTACGTGTTATATTATGTGGTGCTATCAGACATTTAGACTAGCTATGAGATAGAGTTTAGAAAGTTGTATAGATTTTCTTTCGCACTCAAATGGAAACCTAAAAGATGTGGGCCATGTTTTGTAATAGCAACCTAGAGCCTAGAGGCACTCTCAGATTTAAACCATGGTTTATTTTAAATGGCCCTGAGGTGTATAGAGGAACCGGTATGTAAATGGAAACCGCTATAAAACTAGAGTCGGTTCGAGATAAAAACCAGATTTTAAATAAATAAATAAAAGTGGTCCAGTTCGAATATAAACTGACGGTTTTCCATCGGTTTGGCATTCTTCTTTAGCGAACAGGTTCCGAACCGGATTGTCTCCAAAATCGGTTTGGAACCGCTTTATAACTACCTCCAATTAGCCGTTAAGTCACTAAAGTGTTATTGACCGTAAATTAGGTGGCATTAATATGAACCATTTCAACATTTTAACACTAATTACCCAATTAACCTTTAGGCTTTAGGGCACGTATCTTTAGGGTCAGGCCCATGAGACATCAGGCTACCTATAAACTGAAGGTTCACAAATCATTTACCAAGATTCTTATCCTCATCTAATTCTTTCTTCATATTGATTCAACTTATTATGATTTTAAGAGCTTTAAACAAACTTGAGCGTCGAAGATGGTCTAGAAACCGTAGCCTCTGAACCCTAATGACCATTTTCTGTTTTGATGATATATGTCCAGACACCCTAATCCAAATCTTACTTTACATGAATTTAATTATCCAATTAATGAAGAGGCTTGCAAGATCAATAACGTATATTTGAAATTTAGTTAGCTTTTGATTTTCTACCAACATTTCTATAAAAGACACTCCCTCTCTGCTCTTGCCACGCCACAAGGTCAACGGTCAACGCTGCAATTCTCGTCTCCAACTTCCTCCCCAAATCGAAACCAACCATATCTAAACGACGGCGTTTCAGTGATTACAGTCGGTTCGCCGGTCACTCGCCGCCCCTTTCTAAAAACTCGCCCTCTTTCTTCCCGTCGGTTCGCCGGTCACTCGCCGCCCCTTTCTGCTCGCCGTCCGCCACCACCGCCGCACCTGTCAAACACCATCCACCGCCAGCCTCTCTCCGGCGCCGCTTCCATCACCGGCGCACCACTATCTCCCACCACCGCCATCGATTCCACCACATCCCTCCGCCTCACAACTACAGCCACCGCCGCCGCCCTCTTTCTCCGACGAACACATCTGAGCCCTCCTTCCTCTCTGCCGCCTCCCCTCCCTCCGCCCTCATCCTCCCTGCTCGCCGCACCCCTGCTGGGCCGCCGGACCAGTTCCCCCAACGGGTCGCCGGACCAGTTTATACTGGTCCGCGCCTCCTCTGCTCCGTCGGTTTTGGTCCGGCCCTCCGTCTCTGGTCCGCCGCCTTAGTCCGCCGGAGTCCCTCTGGTCCGCCGCTTGCAACTCTAGTTTGATGATCTAAAGTTTTTGAACTTTGTTAACTATCTGTTACCTTTTTTACCCTTAGTCCGCACATGATTCTTAAGGCTTATTTTCTTATTTTATCCCTAGAAAAGGGTTTGTTGGAGTAATTAATAGGTTGTTTATAATCTGTGTAACCGGTTAAAGGGTCAAGTCCGCCACCTTGGTCCGCCGGTGCTCCTCTGGTCCGCCGCCGCCTTTGTTCCGCCCCCTTGATCCGTCGTTGTTTGTGGGTTATTGCGGGGGTTTCATGTAACTCTGTTGCGTGGTCTCGCCCGGGGTAGCCAACTTTGCGCGTTGGTGCTCCCCCCGCCCCGCTGGTGTGCTTGCTTAGCACTCCCCTACGGTTTTTCTTGCGCGGTCCTCCTCGTTCCGTGTCTGTTTGTATGGCCACCCCCTCGGTGCTGCCTAGTCGTTTGGTGAGGTGTCCCCTTCGATCTCTCCAGCATTGTGATAGAGAGTTCGGGGCCAAAGGTTTCTCTCGCCTTGTCGCCCACCTTAAAACCTCGCACCTTAACAGTGATGAGCGATGTGACTCGTTGCGGGACACCCTCTCGGTGGACCGCGGTGTGTTTTTAGGCTTGGAGGATGCCTTAAAGGCCCTTGGTTCTTGGTTGTGTGGTCGGTGCATGAAAATTCACCATGTCAGCCGCTTGTGCCACCACGAGGACGGGGTTTCTCGCTTTATCAATCCTTCGGAAGGCGAAGCCAGGCATATCACCGAGATCCCCATCCCCCTTGGCCTTGTTGACCCGCCCGGGCTTGGCCCCGTCAATATAGGGGGTGGGAGGCTTTTGGATAGGGAGCTCCTGGATAAGATCTTTAAGGCGCGTGTCACCACTGTTAAGTGTTTACCTCTCAGTTGTCGCATGGCCTTCTCCCAGACCCTTAAAACTGCTCTGCTTCAGGTGGCTGCCCACCCCGATTCTATTGAGGCCTGGGTTCGGTTGCTTATTCTCCCTAGGTGCACGCTGAGGGTTTTTAACCCTAAAACGCGCCAAGAGGCTCGCTCTGGGAACCGCAAAGCCTTGCAATGTCGTTCCATCATGGCTTCCCTATCTACTTGGGGGGGAGAGGAGGGTATTGACCAGCTGATTGATAACATCCTTGAAACCCCCGTTAGTGGGCCAGGGGGGCCTCCTGATACTGTTTCTGACAAGTCGGCTGCGGAGGGGTCCAACATAAACCGCTGCATCCGGAAAATTGCGGACGGTCACTTTACTGCCGCCGTTAAGGTTCTCTCTTCGTCAGGGGTTGCGCCTTTTGGATCTGCCACCACTCGTGTTTTGGAGGAGAAGCATCCTGTGTTACCGCCCCCCTCCTTGCCGTCTGAGCCCCATACCGAGCCCCCCCTTGTGGTTACCACCGAAGTTGTGTTGGCTTGCATTAAATCGTTTCCCAAGGGGACTTCGTGCGGGAGGGACGGGTTGCGGGCCCAACACCTTCTGGACAGCCTCTGCGGGGAAGGGTCTGCCATTGCTAGCGACCTCCTTGGGGCTATTACCTTGGTTGTCAATTTGTGGTTAGGGGGGAGGTGCCCCCTCGGCCTGGCCGAGTTTGTGGCGTCGGCCCCTCTCACACCTCTGCTAAAACCTGATAACGGGATCCGGCCCATCGCTGTCGGCACCATCTGGCGGCGGCTGGTTTCCAAAATTGCTATGAAGGGGGTCGGGAAGGAAATGGCTAAATATCTCGGGGATTTTCAGTTCGGGGTTGGGGTGCCTGGGGGAGCTGAGGCTATCCTGCATGCGGTTAACCGGTTGGTTGCGGGGAAACATGATGACAGCTCGCTGGCTATGCTTACGGTTGACTTCTCCAACGCGTTTAACGTTGTGGATAGATCGGCCTTACTTCGGGAAGTGCGTTTAAGGTGCCCGTCTATATCTCCATGGGTCGACTTTCTCTACGGTCAGCCTGCGAGGCTATACTTAGGGGGAGATCATATTTGGGCCACTACTGGGGTGCAACAGGGGGACCCTTTGGGCCCTCTCCTGTTTGCCCTTGTTCTTCACCCCCTTGCGCACCAGATTCGGGAAAATTGTTGCCTCCTCCTTCACGCGTGGTACCTTGACGATGGCACTCTCATTGGGGATTCCGAGGAAGTGGCCAAAGCTTTGCAGATTATTTCGGAGACCGGCCCCTCCCTGGGCTTGCAACTCAATATCAAGAAGACGGAGCTGTTCTGGCCGTCCTGCGATGGGAGGAAGAATCGGCCGGGCCTCTTCCCCTCGGGCATCAGTAGGCCGGCCCTAGGGGTAAAGCTCCTTGGAGGGGCAGTCAGTAGGGATGGTGGGTTCATTGAGGGGTTGGTGTCCAAGAGGGCTTCTAACGCTGCCGCTCTTATGCACCTCCTTCCCAAGATTCGGGACCCGCAATGCGAACTCCTCCTGCTTCGCTCTTGCATGGGTGTTGCCAAGCTCTTTTTCGGCCTTCGGACCTGTCCCCCCACCCACATGCAAGGGGCGGCCTCCTGCTTTGATCAGACACTGCGTGAGACTGTTGAAAACATTGTGGTCTGTGGAGGGGCTTATTTTGGGGACCTTCAGTGGCGGCTCGCTTCCCTGCCTATCCGGCACGGGGGGCTCGGGGTTTCTTCGGCTATGGAGGCCTCGTCTTATGCTTTTGTAGCGTCCAGGGCCCAATCTTGGGGGCTGCAGGACCACATCTTGCGGGAGAGCGGGGTCTGTGGCATGGACTCGGATTACACTTTCGCTCTGGCTGCCCTGCGTGACATCGTACCGGGTTTTGATCTTAGCGGTTTCTCTGACAAGGACACCGCCCCCCCAAAACCCCAACATGTTTTGGCGAATGCCCTTTTCAGCAAAATCGTGTTGGATATGGAGACCCGGTTTAATATGAATGCTAGGCAAAAAGCGGTGTGGAGCTGTCTTCGTCAACCATATGCCCAAGATTTCCTCCATGCTCTCCCCATTGACGGGCTCGGGCAACGCATGTCGTCGGTCGAATACCGATCTATCCTCAAGTACCGGCTTATGATACCCCTCTTTCCCGCGGACGAGAGGTGCCCTGTTTGCCGCAAGGCGTGTTTGGATTCGTTTGGGGAGCACGCGGTTCACTGTAAAGATCTCCCGGGGTTCAAATACCGTCATGACTGGGTCCGGGATGTGCTTTTTGACATTTTCAGAAAGGTTGGGATCTCCGCCAAGAAGGAAGCCCCCGTCAACTTCTTAACTGACCCAAAAGAGGGGCGTTCGACCCTTAGACCGGCGGACATCCTGGTGTTTGGGTGGTCAAGGGGGAAGCATGCTTGCATCGATCTGACCGGGGTCTCTCCCCTTGCGGGCTTTGGCTCTGGAGTTTTCGTGGCGGGGCAGGCTGCTGCTAAGGCGGCTGCGGGTAAGGTGGACAAGCACGAGAAGGCATGTCTCGAGAATCAGCATGTGTTTGTTCCCTTTGCTTTTGACACGTTCGGGCACCTCGCAGCAGAGGCTGCGGATACGCTCGGGCGGATCCAGAAGGTTATGCAAGGACATATAGTGACTCCTAGAGCTCAGAAACTTGTTTTTATCCGCTTAGGTTTTGCTATTCAAAAGGGGCTTGCGGCGCAGCTTGTTGCCCGTTTGCCCCGTATGTCGGACTAAGTTGTAACCGTTCTTTTGGTTGTTAATAAAA
>JBCNJP010000016.1:3869704-3936680 GCA_039602395.1 Deinandra increscens subsp. villosa
TTCCAAAGTCCCAATCGACCAATTCAAGGTGAAAAATGGGGTTGCTCCCTCGGCAAAACTAGGATAAAGTTGAGCCAAAAGATCCCGATTCAAGATAGTCTTTCTGGGACTGGGTCTTATATTAGGGGGTCTGGGAGTAGTATTACTTGCCAATCCCATTTATTCTGCCTTTTCTTTGGGATTGGTTTTTGTTTGTATATCGTTAAAATAGAACACCCGATATTTGAAATAATTCTCTAAAAATGTTATTCGTAAACGAGGAAAATATAACTCTAAAAATATTGATTACAATTTGTGTCTTCTAACCTCAATCTAGATAGGACTATATATAGGGAATGAAAATCCCAATATATTGTTAACCCTAACTTGATTTCTAACTAAAATATTAATTAACATTCTAGCACTTTAAATTTTAACCAACTTGTCGAATACATTTGGGCCAACCCATAACTCGAACCTTACCTCGAACTAGAGGTGCAAAAATCGAATCAATTCCGGGTCAGGAATCGATTCCAAATCGAAAATGGAACTGCTAAAAACCGATTCGGGCCGAATCGATTCCGGAATTGGTAGGAATTGAACCGATTCGTATCAATTCGAGGTTTCTGTGTAGAAATCGATTCCCAAATCGATTCTTGTCGAATCGATTCCAAACTAGTGCTCTCTGAATCGATTCCTCCCATTCCTTTTCTTAACCATTAATCTAGCCGTTGCCAACGGCTATAGAGCCGTTAGATACCCGTTTGGAGCATTTTTTTCACCATTTTGACACTATAACTTTGTATATATACCCCCATTTTCAATTACAAACATTACCCCCACTTCTCTAACACTCAAAAACACTCAAACACACAAAATTTATCATAACAAATCACAAATGGAAGGAGGTTCTAGTCACAATAGCAATGCCAACTTTGTTGGTAGTGGTGATGATGATTTATCGGTTGTGAAGATCCTAACAACAAAGAGAGACCCGACTTTGTTCGGTGTACACTATGATTTGGTTGAATTGAAGAACGGCCTCACAAAGGTGCGGTGTAGGTATTGTGGAACATTTTTCCGGGGAGATGCCAACGCGGTGTTACGAAACCATATCAACTTATATTGCAAAACAAAGAAGAGTAACCCGAGTTCGGATCAAACTCAACTTGGACCCGATGGAGGCATATGGAATTTTGATCCAGAGATGGTTCGGGAACAAATGGCAAACTTTGTGATTCAAGAAGGCTTACCATTTGATCACTTTGACAACCCGCGCGCTTGATTCAACAAACCCTTTAACCACGTTATCATCACGTAAGTCGTACAACTCTTAGAAACGATTGTGTAAAAGATGGAAGCAAGCAAAAAAACAATTAGTTTTGGGTTTTGAAAATTTATATACCAGAGTCAACTTAACTACCGATGTTTGGTCGGCTCCGCATGGTTTACCCGATTCGTACCTTTGCGTTACCGCACATTGGGTTAATCCCGATACGTGGCAAATGATGAAACGAACCATAGCTTTTGAAAAGTTTGACTATCCGCATGACGGTGACAACTTGTTTTACATTTTGGATAGTGTTATTCAATATTTTAAACTTGAAGGAAAAATATTTTCAATCTCTTTTGATAACGCTTCGAACAACACAAGTGCGGTTCAAAAACTAAAACTAAAATACCAACCGATTTGTCAAGGTGTCTTTTTCCATACTCGTTGTGTCGCACATATCATTAACTTGGTTGTGCAAGACAGGTTAAACGTTGAAGGTATTAAAAATATAAAAGACGATTTTAGACAAATGCTAAAAGATGTTTTTCATAGTGGAAAGAAAAGGTACACCGATTATCGTCGTTTTTGTCGTGATACGGGTTCGCTTTATTTGGGACCCAATTGGGATGTTCCAACTAGGTGGAACTCGACATGGAAAATGTTGGATTGTGCGGTTAGGCAAAAACCTTCTTTAGAAATGTTTCATGACCAACTTGCTCAAAACGGTCTCGTTGTAACATTTCCTACTTCGGGTTGGGAAACTATTAAAAAATTAACCGATTTGCTTGAAACTTTTAAAACCGCCACTACATATTTGTCGGGAGTTTACTATCACACGAGTAACTTGGTACTTCACCAATTGTTTTATATGTGTGGTAAACTAAATGAGTTTGAGTTTGAAGGTGAGAATTTAGAAAATATGCTTGGTCCTATGAAAGAAAAGATTAAAAAATATTTTGAGGATTTGCCGGCTTGCTTCACTTGTGCCCTTGCTTTGAATCCTTTTTTCAATGCGTCCGGTGTTGAAGTTGTAATCGAGGATATCACAAATGCTTTGAACCTATATGAAGATAATGTTAATTTTGCCCAAATAACAAAAGACCGTTTTAACTCACATTTTCAAAACTTGTATGAAGTTTATTATCAAAAGTATGGAAATATAAGCAACATACATGAGGCAATGAGTTCGGCAACGGCTACTAGTTCAAAAACAAGCAAAAGCCGAAATCTTTTGAACACGTTAAGAAACATGAGTAGTAAACGGGCCAAAAGTAGCACCCCGAGTAGTGAATTTGGGAGATACAAAGGGACCGATTTTCTTCAACTTCTAAACACCGATGAGTTTGAAAACTTTGATATTTTGGCTTGGTGGAAAGAGCATCAAACACAATTTCCCGTTCTTTCCGCCATGGCCCGAGACCTACTAAGTGTCCAAGCTTCCACGGTAGCTTCGGAATCCGCTTTTTCTCTTAGTGGCAGGGTTTTATCTATCCGGAGGACGAGGCTCACTTCCGAGTCGCTAGAGGTTTGCATTTGCTTGAAGGATCATCTAGACGCAATGGAACGTGTACAAAACGTTACTAATCTTGAAGGTGAAATTGAAGCGGAGACGGCCGTACACGAAGACGAGGTAGCAACGGGGGATTCGATTCCACTATCCGATGAAGAAGAACAAGCGGACTTACGACAACAAAAGATCGAGCTACGGCGGCGGCGGCAATGGAATAAACTCGACCATAAACGTTTAGTCGAGTTATCAACTTATCAATATCATAGTTTGTATTTCCTTTCAAAAACATCAATCTTTGTGTCGGTTTAAGTTTGAACAAGTTGGGATTGTAATGTTTAATCTTTGAATTCAATAAAAATGTGTTCTTTTTTAGTTTTGTATGAAATTTTAAAAAAAAATTAAAAATGCGAACGAATTGGTAGGAATCGATTCTGGCTAGAATTGATTTGGTCAGGAATCGATTCCTGAACCGAATCGATTCGTGTTTCGAATTGATTTTTGCACCTCTACCTCGAACAATAAGGAAGTCTTTAGGTTATGGATTCAAGTTACTATTTTAGATTAAAGATTTGTTTTCTTTAATTTCACGTGTGGACATTAGGTTATCATAGTTGTATACGGTGAGCTCTTTTTACTCAACTCGAATATTGTATATAGTTCTTGAATGATTTGTTTTACAATTCAAACAACTTAATAAGGCTGTTTTAAAACCTTTTATTTGTTATGGAGCTTAATGTTGATATTTTGTAGATTAAAAGACTATATCCTATGTGGAGTGAACTTGATAGCAAAGAATACTGGTAACTTTATTGTCGCCTTCTAAGACCACCCACATCAACAACTACCCACATACCACCTTTTTGGTCCAGTTAGCATGTCACATCATGTACTTCCCACATACCACAAAACCCACTTTTTTTCCACATCAAGTACTTCCCACATACCACCATTTACTTTCCACATCACCATTTTATTTAATCTTTATTTATTTATAACGGCTATATTTTTATTAAAAAATATAATTTAATATTAAATTATTATTAAATGTTAACGGCTATTTTATTTAAAATTTAAAATTTTTTATATTTAATAAAAAAAATTTAAACAGGGAAATCCTACATTACTTTTATTAAAACAAACCAAATTTAAACAACACAACAAATCCTAAGGTTTAACTTATTGAAAACATGAAATTAAACACACGAAAGTAGAAACCCTAAGCCTCATCATCTTTTTCTTCCTAATATTAGGTTGTGTTGATCTCTAGGCACTTTGGGGTTTGAACTAGAATAGTATTCGTGCACTCTGAACCAAAAATCATGAGTATTTTGGTTGGTGGCAATAACATTGTTCTCCGAACACTCATATATGGCCTCTGCCATCAGGACTTCATCTGTATGTGGCCATTTAGTACGAGAAGCCTTAGTGGTAGTAGTTTTGCCTTTGCCTCTCCCCCTAACCCTTTCCTGTGAGGGGCCATCCTCGGACTGTGGTGGTTGTGATTGAGTTGCTTGTGAGGTTTGTTAAGTTTGGGTTTGTTATTGTTGTTGTTGATGTTGCATCCCCGCCATTTGTTGCTGTTGGAACATCCACATTTGTTGCATGTGAAAGTATATTTATGGATCCATTTGTTGTGGTGGATACATTTGTGAAGGTGGTGAAGATTGGTGAAAAAGCTGGTTCATGCTTGTAGCATCATAGTCTGGAAACATAGACATGAATGATGGTGGGTTTCGGTCTTTTGTTAATTAGCCGTTGACATGTCTACTTAATTCCACCTGTAAGAAGAAAATTCTCTCTCTAATAAAATCTTAATTAAGCCCAAAAAGATATATATACTCTCTCCCCCTTCCATCTTCTCCGGCGACTCTCCTCGCCTAAACAAGGTAATCAACTATGTTTCTTGGTTTCAAAACTTCAATTGTTTTTATTTTTGTTTTGAATAAATTGCGAATTTGTAATTGTTCTTGACCTAAATTTGAATAGCAGATATCCCCAAGATTTCATATTCTCCGGCAACTGTAACCCCCCAAGAAAATTGCATCTCCGGTAATCAACTATCTTTCTTGGTTTCAAAACTTCAATTGTTTCAATTTTTGTTATGAATAAATTGCGAATTTGTAATTGTTCTTGACCTAAATTTGAATTGCAGATATCCCCAAGATTTCATATTCTCCGGCGACTGTAACCCCCCAAAAAGATTGCATCTCCGGTAATCAACTATCTTTCTTGGTAATCAACTATTTTTGTTTTGAATAAATTACGAATTTGTAATTGTTCTTGACCACTATTTGAATAGCAGAGCTAGTTAGATAAGTGCATTCTATCTGCTATTTAGTGGTCAAGAACAATTACAAATTCGCAATTTATTCAAAACAAAAATAGTTGATTACCAAGAAAGATAGTTGATTACCGGAGATGCAATCTTCTTGGGGGGTTACAGTCGCCGGAGAATATGAAATCTTGGGGATATCTGCAATTCAAATTTAGGTCAAGAACAATTACAAATTCGCAATTTATTCAAAACAAAAATTGAAACAATTGAAGTTTTGAAACCAAGAAAGATAGTTGATTACCGGAGATGCAATTTTCTTGGGGGGTTACAGTCGCCGGAGAATATGAAATCTTGGGGATATCTGCTATTCAAATTTAGGTCAAGAACAATTACAAATTCGCAATTTATTCAAAACAAAAATAAAAACAATTGAAGTTTTGAAACCAAGAAACATAGTTGATTACCTTGTTTAGGCGAGGAGAGTCGCCGGAGAAGATGGAAGGGGGAGAGAGTATATATATCTTTTTGGGCTTAATTAAGATTTTATTAGCAGAGAGAATTTTCTTCTTACAGGTGGAATTAAGTAGACATATCAACGGCTAATTAACAAAAGACCGAAACCCACCATCATTCATGTCTATGTTTCCAGACTATGATGCTACAAGCATGAACCAGCTTTTTCACCAATCTTCACCACCTTCACAAATGTATCCACCACAACAAATGGATCCATAAATATACTTTCACATGCAACAAATGTGGATGTTCCAACAGCAACAAATGGCGGGGATGCAACATCAACAACAACAATAACAAACCCAAACTTAACAAACCTCACAAGCAACTCAATCACAACCACCACAGTCCGAGGATGGCCCCTCACAGGAAAGGGTTAGGGGGAGAGGCAAAGGCAAAACTACTACTCTCTTAAATTACGTACCCCTCATATATGAACCGATGTGGGCGGCCTAAGGTGTCTTATGTTGAGTTTAACTGTTAATGTTTCATTTAAGGCTTTTTTATTTCAGTAGTTCTATCCAGTTTCATATAGCTAAACTTCTTAATGTGTTTTACGATATATCTTGTTGGGTACTTATCTGCTCCAATGGTCTGTGGTGTGCCTCTTATTTGTGTCTCCGGTGTGGGTCTTATGGTGCCGATTACACCACAGGTTGTTTGCAAAAAAGGAGACTAAATATCACCTCATATCATTACCATTTGTATGCATGAAAACCTTTTTTACTATCACGTCTAAATACATTATGGTTTCCTATGTTTATTCTGCTTTACCTAATCACGTTTTTCGTAGTTTTAACAAGAAGTCATGAACGGCGGCTTTTTTCACGAAGAAACAGAAGCTTCCTGAGATATAATCTCTAGTTGTGTTTCAGGTACCAACATAATATGCCAGGCTAAACTAACTAAAACAAAACAAAATAAAGACTTATCATAACAAACATTTGCTCTAACAGATAACACAACACAGCCTAATAAATACCAACTGTAGGACAAATTTCTAAAAGTTGGATAACATAGGTGTATAGCTCTAGGACCCCTATGGTGGTGGTCTTGTAAGTTGAAGTTGACTAATGTAATGTTTATATCAAAGACACTTCATTGATGCTGCACATGCCCTGGTTGCTCTCACAAACAACCTGGAAAATACACACAAAGCTATTTTATCCCTCATGAACCTGCCTCCCTAAAAACACAACCACTAAGTGACCTAATTTTGAACTAACCGAAAACGCCAATAGATGTGTCTTGTTGTGTTAAACAGGTTATCTCATATAATTATGTAAACAATTCAATAACGTGAATACCATGACACGTTTATTGGCGTTTTTCGGTTAGTTCAATAACGTGAATCCTGTTTACCCAGACACTAACCCATTTAACTGTGTATCAAGTCAGTTAATGTTAACGGGTAGTGATTTTACACTCCCAAGTTATAAAATGCTTGAAAGATGCAATAACCAAGAACCATAAGACTTTGGAAAAGTAATTGTTAAACATGAAACCTAAAGCAGAAAGTTTTCATCTTCATATCAAGCTATTGATTTTACATAGCAATATAACATGAACAAACACACAACCTTAATATTTAAGCATAACACCAACCTCATGTCTTCATTCCACGTCTTCTTAACACGTAAGTCGTTCTTTAAGCAAACCCACAGCATCTACAAACACGGGTCTCAACTCTTTTAAGAGCGGAAAACCCTATGACTTCTTGTTGTGATTCTTTCCCCCCTGAAAATAGAAGATGAATTAAGCAGAGCTGATTGATCAAAGAAGTTATATGGCTATTTTTACCCAGGAGTGAATTTGATAGAAATAAAACCAGTATAGAAACAGAAGTAACAACAAAGGATACATAAGAACAGCAGCTTGGTCTCCTAGCAATCCCACCATCTCCCCAGCTGTATGAAGGCGTACAACATCAGTTGCATAGAGAATTATTCACACACATGATAACCCAAACAACAAGTAACCAAGATTCAAATACGACAAGAAACGGATCTTACGCTAGAATCATATGCATCTGACTTGCACTCTAAGAAAGAAGAGGTGGAGTTGCGGAGACCCACAAACTCTACACTATAAAATCTCAACTAGATTCACTTCAATTAAGCATTCAAGGATTGGATGACCTTAAATAATCCATCTGATCCACTAATTCTTGCAAATCTTCATCCCAATCAAGATTTTGAGCATTTATATCATCAAGAAGCTCGTCCGGGTGTTTTTCAACAGGTAGATCCACATTCAACAGCTCCTCCCAGAGATTATCATGGGATTCATCCTCCACTAAGTTTGAGACATCGCCTTGATTCACATCATAACTGCTTGAATCACCTTCAACAGTGGCTGCAAGAAACGGATCTTGGATGCTTTCAATATCACCACCAACTTCTTGTAAATTCTCCACACTTGGTGTCATTGTTAACCGCCTTTTGCGACCAATTTCAATCTGCTCTCGTTCTTTGTGTGCATACTTGTCCATGTACTTCTCTAGGAATTCAGGATTGCTAAACGCCTTTGCGAGGAATCCCATCATGTTTTGTTGTTTTCTTTCTGTGGTTCTTAACCTGTTCTCCATGGCTATGAGCTTGTCTTTTGAATGTTGCTGTAGTTGCCTCAGCCTTACAATTTCTGCCATTAACAGACTCCTATCCCTTTTAAGTCCTTCAAGTTCTTCCTCGATCCCGAACTGGCCTACTTCGATACAGGGACCAAATTCTTGCTTCGGTTGGGTCAATGGAGCCACATTTCTTCTTCGTCTTATTGTCTTCAGGAGATGCCTTTGACCCCCAAGAAACCCTTCATTTGCAAATTCCCATTTATCTGGATCCACTTTTCTGAATCCCTGCAACCATTATGGTTGAACTCCATATTCAGTATCCAAGTGATGTAATTCTATCCAACAAGAAAGACATATCGAAAAGCACGAAAAGAAATCAATGATAATATCCCCAACTGATGATCAACACATATGCACAATTTAAGAACACAACCTGAAAACCATATCATTGTGAAAACTGAAAGAAATCAAATAACAAAACCATTCCAATTAGAGATCGCCTGTTAATTAACATGATATCTGACAAGAATATACATATAGAGCTACTAAAACATTCAATCCTAGCATCATTTAAACAGAAAACCAATTCCACAGCATTCAAAATGTTTACTGAATAAAAAGTTATCATACCAAATTAATACAATTAAGAGAACATGGAGTCAAAACTACTTGCAGAACGTTTCGATCTCAGATACCTTCTGATATCAATGGAGGAGCATTCAGTCAATTAAGGAATAACAGATAATCATATAAACTTAACAAAATCCAGAGAACAAAACTACTTGCAGAACATACAATCAGCTGCCTTCTAATTTCAATGGAGAATAACAAGTGATCATATAAAATTAATAAAGTTCAAAGAACACAGACTCAAAACTACTTGCAGAACATTCAATCAGCTGCCTTCAGATATCAATGGAGGAGCATTCAATCGATTACTAAATAACAGTCAATAACATCAAATTCATACAATTAAGAGAACACGGAGTCAAAACTACTCAGAACGTTCGATCAGATGCCTTCTGATATCAATCAATGGAGGAGCATTCAATCGATTACGGAATAACAGGTAATCATATCAAACTAACAAAATTAAGAGAACACAGACTAAAAACTACTCGCCGAACGTTCGACCGGATGCCTTCTGATTATCAATAGAGGTAAAACTTGAAAGCGAGGAAGAAATACTTACATAAGTATTGAGCTGCCGGATGAAGCTAGAAAAATTGCTATGTTTAAAATACCTCGGAAGCAGAGTAGTAGAAAACTTATGAGAATCCCAAACGACGAAACTATTCCTCCCTCTACTCCACGAAACAACCGAATCCGTCGCCGGATCTTCCACCATATCAAACGTTTTCGTCAGGAACGGCGGTGGACCTACCTCATGTAACCCCTCCCTCGGGCGCGGCGAAGAAGACGACGACGACGAACAGCCGGCGGTCGGAGTAGTGGTTGTGGACGATATGAATGTAACTTCTTCTTCCTTGACAGTTGATCCGCCTTGCGATTCGGAGTTGAACTTCATTGATAGTCGAAATCCTGCGAATTGAGATGTGGAATTGAGGATGATGGAGTGAGGAAGAGTATTAATAGCGAGGAAGGAGATGAAAAGAAGGGGAGGATGGGTGGAAGGTTCTAGATAGAAAAGTGATGGATGCTTCTTCTTACAACTGTCAACTAAAAAACTAAAAATAAATAAATAATAGAGTACTCTAAATAATACTACTCTCTCAATATTTGTTTTTTTTTTTTACTAAATCATAAAAATTATTCTTTAGGTTTTTGGGTAATTATAGAAGGTGTTTTTTAAATTAGAATATTATAGTTAGAGTTTTTCTAACTTGATTTATAGTTATTGTTTTTTTCATGATGTTAACATTTCTGTTAGTTGTATTTTACACTTGAAAACTAAAGAATAAAATGTGTAATTCTTATTTTTTTTAATTACTTTAATTTTTTTCTTTTTTTCACAACTTCTATTAATATTGCCAAATTATTATTTATATATAAATTTATTAATTTAAGTGTCTTAAAATTTAAGTATCTTAACATCTATCTATTGGGTTATTATAAAAAGAAATTTAAAACTAAATTTTATAAAAATATATATAAAACTTTACGGCTATTTTCACCAACGATAAATTTTAATTTTTATTTTAGTTACTTTATCTTTTTCTTTAATCACTTTTATTAATCTTGTCAACCTCATTAGAGTTGTCAAACTCAAAACCTTCTCTTTGTGAAACCTGAAAACCATCTGTTGATCTAGCCCGTAAACCCTCTATTGGTTGAACTAAAAAACCGTCCATTGATTGAACCTGAATACCCTATCGACGACAAGCACATATATGAAGTCTACGAGTTAGAGAAATGGGAAGATGCTTGGACTTATGAGAGTCAATTTGCGGGTATTTGCATATATCCCCGGCTAAACTTGAGAAATTGTACATATCCCCAAATCATGCCTAAAGAGAATTGTACATTATGCATTAAAAACGTGTGTTTTAGGAAAATATGCAATTTTGTTCCAAAATAGTGTGATATATGCAATTTTCCCTTTCTAGAACCTCCACCTTTATTTTTAAAGCTTAAGTTTTGCTCGTGAGAATTTATTTACGCTCAATCTCAACTTGTGCTTAGCTCAAGACACGGTTATTTATATATAATGCAATGTATAGTATTTATATATTTGATAATAATTTTATTTATAATACTTAATTTTTAAGTAAAAACATATTTAATAGATCAAATAAAAATAATATAAATAAAAGTTTTATTTATGTTTGCAAATTAGCTTGAGTCCAATATTTAAAGCTCGGGAGTCAAACTCATATATTAAATGAGTCATAATATGAGGTCTAGCTTGGACTAGAGCTCGTTTAAGTTTGGTTCAATTGAAGCTTAAATTTAACTAAAAGAAATTACGGTTAAAACTATAATTTATAAAAAATTGTTATAAAATTAATTAATTATTACTTGTTAGACTATACGTAAAACATAAAAATATAAGAATGTGTTTTTCCCGTATATAGGGTATATATATTTTAGACTAAAACTAAGCTCAGTTTACTTGTACAGTACAAGTAAAGCATGGAGACTTGAAGATATTTTGGTCCCATGGTAGATATTATGAAACATGCTCTTTCTACTTGTACGGTACATGTAAATACTGTGGAAAGTGCTATGTGTATGATGATAGGGTGCCGTGTGGACCAGTTCCAGAAAGATCTAGACGATTCTCACAACTATTTTTTAGTAATTATTTAGATCGCAAAAAAATTATATTCTAAAGTTATATAAAATTGGATTGTATTGTTTTAACATTTTATATAGTATAAACGTTTTCCGATTTAAAATGTATAATAGTATTAGAGTGTGATTAGAAGGCGTGGCACAAGTGGTTGGATACCACGCGGCGAGCTTCGATTAATAATTTTCTTTTAGGCTATATGTATGGGGCTTCATAGGGGCGTCATAGAGCACTGCAGTTGCATCGCTATCACGTCACGTAAAGCCCAACGCCCTAAAAACTGGGTAACGACATTAAATAGCATCAACATCATATTCCCTCTTCAGCGTTATTCTCATCATGCCTCTCCCCCTGTCTAAAACCTTATCACCGGCACCATGGGTGCTACCCAATGTTTTAAAACCGTATTTTTAAACCGGACCAGCCTTATGTAAATTACGGGTTCAACCGGTTGACCCGGGTTGAACCCGGACGGTCGAACCGAATTGACTATTCAAACATGTAAATTACAATATACATATTATAAACTTTCAACAGCGACAAATGTCGTTAAGAAACTTTAATAAAGTTTAAAACAAGTTACAATTATCCAAAATAGCATGAATATAAGTTTTAATCAAGTTATATTTATAATAAAATATCAGATTTTTAGTTATCTTCGATGGATGGTTTGTTTTAGAATCTCTAGCGGCAAGTGACGAAGTGACGATTTGTTTTCGCCCGATTAGTTAACTTCAATTAAGAAAATAGTAAAAAAAAAACCTACAGTCCTACCTTTTTTCATTGTTTTAAACATGTTTTTTTAACTTAATTAAAAAAAACGGTTCATCTGGTTGAACCGGCCGTAAAACCTGGTGGTTCAACCGAAAAACCCGCTGCTTCACCTTTTTGTCCGGAACTACTAAGAACCGCCCTTAACCGAACCGGTACACCCACCGGTCACCGGTTCAACCGGTTGAACCGGCCGATTCAATCCGGTTTTTAAAACATTGGTGCTACCATCATTATGGTGGGGCGCCATGGATCTCTTTCACAACTCACCATTACACATAGCCTTATAAATGTATTATTACTATATAAACAAAATACAGCTTCTAACTTAATAAAAGTGAATATTTTATTAAATAGTGAATAAAAACTCAATATAATAATCATATATATTTATTATTTAATTGTTTTTTCTTATTCTTCCTCTAGTTAATTGTTTTTTTCTTATTCTTCTAAATTCTTATTTAATTCAATGGTAAATATTTAAGTGTTTTTTTTATCCGAATGATTATGGCAAAATGGTTAGTGTTTTATTGGTGGTGTAACAAAGTTTTTCTAAAAAAAAAATTAAGTCAAGGAGCAAATTTAGTTTCATGAAAACGTTAAATCAAGGTTTAACATTTGACTTGGTAATTTGTCGGTTGTGTGATTTGGAGATTGGCGCGTGTTGAAGATTGACGGAGTTTGCCAGATGTCCAAGATTGACGGAGATTGCCAAGTGTCGAATATTGATGCAGATTGGCGGGGATAATCAACGATTTCCTAAGAGAACATATTAAACAAATTCTACAATAATCAACGTAATCAACAGATGGATTAGAACATATCGTATTGTGATTTGGATATGAGAAATGGATTAGAACATATCTTATTGTGGTTTGGATTTGAGAAGCTGTGAGATTAGAGAAGAGTGTGAGATTAGAGAAGAGGAATAAATGCATCCGAATGGATTGGGAGAGATAAGGTTTATGCCTGCGTTTGAGTTCACATGTTTGAAATAAGGGTTAATGTGAGAGGGATAAGGAAATTGGAAATAGGGGGCTGGTTTCGGGTTATAACCGAACCCGCAAGTTTCTTCTTCTTTTTATAATTTTTTTTATTTAAAATTCTAACGTTGTGTTTCCGAGTTTACTTAAAAAGGGAAAAAAAAGAAATAAGATGAAAGGAAGAGAAAGGAAAAAGAAGAGAATAAAGGACCGATTCATTTTCTTCCAAATCGAAAGAAAATAAAAATAATATAAAATAGTCTAACTTTCATTCCATTTTCCTCTCTTTCTCTCCATAAGTGAACTCGGAAACATAATTTTCCTGTTTATTTCCCTTTCCCTCCTTAAATGAAACTCAAAAACACAATTTTTTTTACATTTCCTTCTTTTTCTCTTCATTTCCCTTCTTAAGTGAACTCGGTAACATAGTGTAAGAGAATGACAAAATACATAAAAGTAGTGACGTAGATCCACCACTGC
Source organism: Deinandra increscens subsp. villosa (assembly GCA_039602395.1). NCBI lineage: Eukaryota > Viridiplantae > Streptophyta > Magnoliopsida > Asterales > Asteraceae > Deinandra > Deinandra increscens. The sequence continues at coordinate 3,883,314 of JBCNJP010000016.1, forward strand.
CCACTTTATTCCATAAAAACAGAAACAAAGAAATTCCTCAAACGATAACTGAATCGAAATAGAAATCATTATGGGAGAGCAGTAAAAACGACGTGATCAAGTTTATTTTTAATGCATAAAACCCCTATATCATTCGATTCAAGTTAATTCTCATCAAAATAAGATGATCTTTGTAAGCATATTTGTCAGGCTAACTATTCACTTTAAATAAATAATAAGGACGAAACACGTTTCAGGTCAACCCAACCAGCTTTGAGTCGTTGACCACCACCAAAAGACGATATGGTCTGCTGACCTGTCCACTTTGCCACCTTATTTATCTTAGACTAGAAAAATGAAAAATGAAAAACACACTTTGCACACAACAATGCAGATAGAACTTAGAAGGCAAGGCAAGGCATGATGGAGCTCACCACAAACAGTTGCTATCTTAGATCTAGAAAAGATAAGATGCAAATTACAAGTTACTAAAATCCTTAACTCTACACTGGACTGACAATTTCAATCTAATAACAAGATTAGAAATTACGGACCTTTGTTCGATACACCATTCAATTCTGCCAACAGAGATTGCGCCGACCTTCTTGCAGTATCTCAAAAGCCAATTTGTATCGTTCTATAGAAGCGGAACCTGCATCAATATAGCTATGAGCTTCTTCTCTTAAACTCCATACCATCAAAGCCTTAAAATCCTGGGACCCGCCTGCAGAATCAACGTCATGAAGAATACCATATTTAGCATTCTTGGTCCATCTGTGCAAAATGTAACGGGACGGGATTTCTCTTATGTTCATTATTTGGAAAACTTTTAATGCATGCCTACAGAGAATACCCTCAAACTCAAACATCCTGCAACTGCAACTGACATTAAGATTTGAAGCATTGAAAGCAACTGTATTTCTCTCATCTCCATTCCCGCATCTTTGAACTAAATACCTGCTGATTGCACCCTCGATGTTTATCTTTATTCCAACATAGCTGTAGCTTTCAAGAAGCTCTTTTTGGAATCCTTTGAATACGGTTATGGTGTAAAGCCGTCTACATTGTTCCTCTAACGGGTCTTTTGTATGAAGAACGGTTTGTAAGTTGAAAGAATTGAAATCTTCTTTTCTTTCTTCTTCACGGTTATGCTCAATAGCTTTCTCATAACGCATGAGGAATTCGTTGAGTTGGACTTGAGGGGTTAAATATGTTCCAAAATATGATTTCATAGTTCCATCCACTGGGATGCCGGCGAAAAAAGTGCCCCGTATATACAATGGGACCCAACTTTTTCTCATTTTGTACATTTCTTTTAACCAGATGTTCTCCTCTAAGTTGTAATTTGTGATAAGGACGCCCCAGGCAGAATCAAATTCACTAGCGGTTTGGCTTTGTGAAATGCAAGTTTCGTATTCGAATTTGAATTCTTCCATGGACCATAACGCCCCTAGATTTTCATGTTCTTTAGCAAGAATCTGCCATGGAGAAAACCGGTGATGGGTTCCCGGGAAAACTTGTGCGATAGAATTTTGAATGGGTTTGTCTTGATCTGCAATTATGGATACCGGTCGTTTTCCAGACATGGCCCGAACCCAAGCTTGGAGAACCCATGTAAATGATTCTTCTGATTCGTCGGAGATTAAAGCACTTGCTAGAAGCACCGGTTGTCTATGGTGATTTACACCAATAAAAGAAGCAAACGGAACTGTATAACTCGATCTCCTGTATGAGGTGTCAAACACAATTGCATCACCGAATTGAGTACAAGAGAATCTCGATCGTCCATCCGCCCAGAAAAGACTCATGCATCTCCCGTTATCGACTTCAATGGCATAAAAAAAACCAGTATCTTCGGCTTGACGGGTTTGGAAATATTCAAGTAGCATGTCATACCACTGGTTTCCGATCCCACTTCCTCTATCTCTTTTGACTAAACTAAGGCCACCATTTGTTTCGAGTAAATCCAAATTTTCCAACCCGTTACTTAATTCCTCCTTAAAAGATTTACAATTTTTCTGATTTGTGTCTTCGGGTGAGCCTAGTTCATGATTGTGTTCTTTTGATAAACGGTCGACAACCCATCGCCCAGTCTCTTGTCTCTGTATTCTCATGTATGCTCCACATCCGACTCTTGAAGGGTGTTGATGGCCTTCTTTTGAGCACACGAATCTTCTAGAAGTTATCAACCCGTCGTTTTTCGAACGAAATAACTGACCGATTCGGACTTTGAAACCCATGTTAGCTGCATACGTGTGGTAAAATTTGTATGCTTCGTTAGCGGAACCAAAATCAAGACCTTTGCACGGTTCACCACTTGGTGCTGATTCGAGTTCTACCCGCTTGATCCTTTTAAGATCAATAGCACCTGACGGGCCATCATCTTCAAGTGATCGGATTCCAGTTCTAGATGACACATTTGATGTTGGTTTTGGGGTGGGAAGGGATTTTCTTTGAATAATCGGGGGACGGATTTCACCTGAGCTGTCGAGATCATGATTGTGCTCTGTTTTTATGTTTGCTAAAACCCATTTTCCATTATCACCCTTTTGTACTCTTATGAAAGCTGGACAGCCTGTTCTTACAGGGGTTTGAAATCCCTCTCTTGAACAAACATATCTTCTTGAAATAATCGACCCGTCAACTCTCGATCTGTAGAGTTGACCGATTCTAATTTTGAATCCGGCTTGAGTTCCATAAAAAGTATAGAATTCTTGGGCTGCTTCTGCTGAATCAAACTCTAACCCTACATATGGCTCGATTCTAGACACCCGTTCATCCTCGTTAGGTTTGAAAACTGTTGGGCCTGGTTTTGCTCTCACAGTCATGGTGTTGCCTAGATCTTGCCTATTCATATCCGTTTAAATCCTGAAATGGAAATAGTGGAATAATAGGACATGTATTATTAGAGTTATACAAAATACAAACCACATGCAAGTATGCAATAAATATTTCATATCAAAATGTTCCTAATAAGGATGAATTATCCATGTAGTTTAATATCAAACAGTTGTGCAATTTCATAGATTAGAACTGAAAAATGGTGGGCCTTGCATCCCAAAATGAGAGCAAAACTTTGAATCGAATATATTTGATGTTGACCGCAAGTGCTTACTTAATATTGCATAGATGAAAGATGTAGCCAGAATTTTCAACTGTAAAACACCCTTGATTTGAACTTTTGAATGCAATATTTCTACTTAAAGTTCTAAATGTTGAAAAGGTAGTGAACAAATATAAATTGAAGATGTAAATTTTGCTTACATGCAGCTTCTTCTTGCAAATTATCAATCTTGAATTTGCAAATCATCACCAACTGAGGATCTGAAATTTAAATCAGAGAAACAAAACTTAACAACCTTCAAAAGGGTTACTTTCTGTAATGCTTTAGAATTCCAACCCATATGATCACCTACTGAGGTGACAGTAGTAAATACATTAAACTCAAGCTCAACATCGAAAATCGTTACAATTTTGAATGGGTCAATTGTAAAAAGTAGTGACATATTGATCAAGCTAGAGCAACAACTATAACTTAATGTGACAAACATTATGCATTTTTAAATGAAGAGTTAACCATCTCATAACTCTTTCGCACTTCAGTCAGCTTATATCGATTATCAACTCACTAGACACTCACTAGTCAAAAGTTATGTGTGTTTTAACTTTTTATTATATAGAGTCCCCATCAATTATCAAATCTATCAACTATCAAAACCATGTCCCAAAACTAGAAGATTGACAACGAATTTATGCCCCAAATCAGAAAGAACAGTGAAATTGTTATTATCATCAAACAAAGTGGACAATCACAATTCACAAAAATGTTATGTTCTTGTACTATCTGCAGATCACACAAACTTTCTATTCATCTCAACTTCAAAAAATAAATAAAAAATAAAATAAAAAACCAAAAAAGGTCTTGAAACTACTGCATAAAAATGCTAGTCTGAGCTAAGAAATTTGGGAGACGAAAAAAAAAATTCGGCAGGAAGCTGCAAGAGAACTAAAAATGCAGCAATTTTGGAGAACTAAAAATAGAAAACAATACATCAAATGCAGCAATTTTGCAAAACTGTCAAAAATTAGGGCTTTTTTTTTCACCTTTGCATATCGGCAGCAACTGCTTCAATTAGGGTTTTAGCGATGTGAAAACATCAATTCCTCAGCAAGCGATAGCGTAATCAGTTCATCCCTGGGAACTCGCGAGGGTCAATCGTTTTCGCTCCAACTTGTGACGCTCAGAAGAGGAAGGAGATAGAAGCGGAATCCACAAATGTTTGTAAGCGATTTGAGGTGAAGAAACTTTGGAGGATTTGACAACAAGTGATTGTAATAGGAATGGGAGTGGATTGAATTCGGGAATTTGGGTTTGGAGGGGGGAGGGGGGTGGATCCTTTTGGGTATTTGGGCGTGTTCTTCGTCTTCACGGTGGGACCGTTGGATCGAATAAATGATGTCATCGCAACCATCGAAGTCTCTTAACTTAACCTGAAGTATTAATCTGTAAAATCTGTAATTTTGTAGAATATTGTATTTAGTCTTGTTTAAATCATATTTTAAAAAAACTATTAGGATCGGGGTATGGTTGCCTAAGACAACCATTTGAATCATAGAGGAAACCAATCATGTTGTGTCAACAGGAGAGAAAAAAAGTTTGCCTAAATGATGTTTTGGAGGTGGGTATGGTTGCCTAAATGTTTAGGCAAACTTTTTTTATTTTTATTTTTTAACTTTATATTTACAATAAACATATAAAATTAAACTAAAACATTCATTGTAAAATAAAAACATAAAATTCATTAAATTAAAAAAAAAAAGTTACAAAGTCCTAAAAATAAAAAAATTACCAAATCCTAAAAATAAAAAGTTACCAAATCCTAAAGAGAGTGATTTTTTTTTTGTTGGTTTTGTAGAGAGAAATGAGAAGAAGAGGTGTAAAAATATTGAAGTGATATTGGGGTTTTTATAGGATTGTGGGAGAATTTAAAAAAAAAAACCAAACTAGCCGTTGGAGGAGTGGGCAACGGTCAAATTAACGGCTAGTTGGTGGGTTGTGTAATCGGCAAACACTCGCCGAAAATACCAAAGTTGGTCGCCGAAAAAAGGGTTGCTGCGAGGGGGGGTGTGGTCGCCGAAGGGATGCCGCAGGTCGCCGAGAGATGCCGAGGGGGTATGCCGAGACATACCCCCCACCCTTAGAGTAAATTACTGTTTTGGTTATGGTTTGATAGTTTTAACCCTTTTGGTTCAATTTTTTTTTTTAACAAATCAAGTCTCTAGGTTTGGATTCCTTAACACTTTTTGTCATATTCCATGGCATTTCGGTCCATTTCATTCTATTTTTCTACCCTAGATAAAGTCACAATTTCTACGTAAGTACTCATCAAACTCCCCAATGTTCTTTCTATACAAACATCAAACTCCCCCATCTTTTTTCATTATCTTCAAAATCACAACTGTAACCCATCATCTTCTTTCATTTTCTTCAACAATCAAAACAAGTTGATTTGTAGATGTGGCTCTACAACCATAATTTTGGTCTCCAGAACTACAAGTAAACCATATTAGACCCACATCTAATGTGTGTTCTACAAAATTACTGAAAAATGTTGAGTAATCAGATCTAAAATCACCCGAACATAACCGTAAAGCGGTACCGATCAAGAACCAAACTATTTTTTTCCCAATTCGCTCAATCGATCACCTAAAAAACACTAACATTGGACTTACGGCAATACTAACGAGCAACTTTCTGATTTAGACATTGTATTGCCAATTTCAAGTACGACTTGAATGCCAAAACTGTAAAACGGGTTTAAATACTAGGATGGATCACAAATATTCACAAATATGCAAATAAAATACTCAGACACATGCCATTTCGATAATTACTCGCACAGGTGTTGTTTAGCAAACAAACTTCTTAGGGAATTTTCCAACACGGATCAAGATAAATGAGCACCTGAATAATCACCTGAGCATTGTTGTGTAGACAAGATGAACACTATGGTAATAGGCTAAATTGGATTAGATTGTAACGAGAAAAAATAGATCTGGCCTTTATCTTCTTTAAACCTTCGGAATAAGCACCAAGAACACACATAGTGATGTGTGTTCTACAAAATTTGCACAAAATAATCGAACTCCAAACCTTCACGACATTAAGCAAAACGAGCTTCTAATCTGGAACAACCTCGTCGCTTATATTGATTCATCCAAAGATCACCGAATCATTAAACACATCATTAATACATATTAACGATGTGTTGCTCAAATACGTAACGGGAATCGCGATGCCCAATGAACCAAGAAATCTGATGGGTTGTAGACCCACACCATTAATATGTGTTTGTGTGTGTGTGTGTTTTTGGCTCAAATATTGCAGTTCTGGAGACCAAAATTATGGTTGTAGAGCCACATCTACAAATCACCATATTTGATTGTTAAAAAATAAAAGAAGATGATGCGTTACGGTTGCAATTTTGAAGAAAATGGAAGAAGATGTGGAGTTCGATGTTTGTACAGGAAGAAGATGGGAGAGCTCGATGAGTTCTCATGTAAAAATTGTGGCTTTATCCAGGGTTAGAAAAATACTGAAATGGACCGAAAAGCCCCTCACATGAGGGGCACGTGATTGCAGAGTAACGAATATTTTAGCACTGCTAGGGAATAGGATCAAAAGCGTTAAGCAATACAAACTTTGGGACTTGATTTGTTAAGAAAAACGTTTTGGACTAAAAGGGTTAGAGTTAATTACACGGTTAGTACATGTGGTTTACCCATAGTAACAACCTGAGGTACTAACTTCTGGATGTAACAACATAAGGTAACAACTTTTAATTTTGTTTCATAAAGGGGTATTAAGCTAACACCCCGTTAACTTTTAAAGGCAAGCCCCCCCCCCCCCCCACGTGACAAGAACGTGAGGAGAATTTTGACAAATTAACATTACCCCACATTTTAAAACCCATCGATCCAGATCTAAACCTCAATTCTTCGGCGTTCTCTTCTCCGATCATCTCAGAACGCCAAAAAATCCTAGTTCGGAGATGATTGGAGAAGAGAACGCCGGAGAATTGAGGTTTGGATCTGGATCGATGAGTTTTAAAATGTGGGGTAATGTTAAATTGTCAAAATTTTCCCCATGTTTTTGTTACGTGTGGGGGGGGGGGGGGGCTTGTCGTGAAAAGTTAACGGAGTGTTAGCTTAATACCCCTTTATGAAACAAAATTAAAAGTTACTACCATATGTTGTTACATCCAGAAGTTAGTACCCCATGTTGTTACTATGGATAAACCACATGTACTAACTGTGGAATTAACTCAAAGGGTTAAAACCACCAAACCACATGAACCAAACAAAATTTACTCAAACTGTTATACAAAGTTACTTGAAGAGGATAGATCCGAATTTAACCCAATAAACCCTTCATGGGTCCCCTTGACCCTCAAGATTTTAATGTTGTCATTCTGGTCTTGCGTGATCACCATTGGCCCACATAATAATCGAGCATTATAAGCTCCTGAATTCTTGTTACCACACATGTCATCGCCAGATAGGATCTGAAATCCTCATCTAATCCTGACCCTCCGTTCAAAACCGCTTTCAGAAGGTCACGAGCTCCTCACGCGCGGGCACCTGCTTCCACTCTCCATGCAACCCTAAGTATAAATACTTAGCGTTGCACATATAATATTTTCATGCTCTTCTATACCTTTAACTACACACACTTTCTTCTCCACTACTCTGATCACTGATTCTCACGTCGGAGGGCCGTCATAGGGGACCCTTCCCTGCCCTGCTGTTATATATTCGGTATCGAAAACGGGTAGGATCGAAAATTCAAACGAAAGATAGGCAACGGATGATCCGAGATACAGAAATCACCACTCGAATCAATTCGTCGGGCACTCCAAACTTCGATTACGATACAGACACACCACGTAATCCAAATTAGGATTCCAAAGATCACCTCCTAAACAGCCAAGAATAGGATAGCAATGGAAAATCTATGATCTCTCAAACTAGAGAACACAAATCATTTTCTTAAACTCAAAAACTCACTGCCTTCATATTCAAGCATTCGATGCATTTACATAGTACAAGCAAGAAAATAGGAAACTACTTAAACATGGGTAACCACCTAAGTCCCACTATCTAATTAGAAAAAGAAAATGCATGAAATTAAAATGTTACATAAAAATAGAAAATAAAAGAACTACATCAATTAATAAAGTGGATTCCATTTCTAAGTCTTTACGTGGTCACTTCCGCATTATATTATTTTTGTAGCAATTATACCCGAGTGGGTATAATTGACCCGACTATGATCCGCATACTCGCTGTTTGATCCGATATTTTCTGACATGCCTGACCCGAAAACACCAACGGATAGTGAATCTGAACCCGTAATTGCTCCGCTATCATCCTCCCGATCTTCAGAAAAGTTTGACCTCAAACTTTGACAAAAGAATTGAAATTTTGGCTTACGCGCATTGTTCAATTCGTTCTCCAGACTATAGATTTCACCTTTCATCTTGCATCTTTTGTGTTTGAAAAACATTAGTAACCGGAGCCCCTCCAAATTAACAAAATTAGCCAAATGACTTTTCCAAGGGTTTGCAACTTGTTTTTCGGATATAAGGCCTCTCTGCTTCATTTCACACTTAGGCTTTGATTGCTGTTTCCTTGCACTAATATTAGATATAGCTTCAAAAACCTTACACGTTTGGAATAATGACCCTAGATGCACAACAATAGCATCCCTATTAAAGGAGTGGGTACTTTCACAACCATTGGGAAGTACTCGTCTATCGAACTCCCAAAGTCGACGTAAGGACTCGTGACATGCTTCCTCTTGTTGTACATCTTGCACGGGATCAACGAAACCGTAAAGAACCCGTTTCACAAACAAGCACTCATTTTCGTCGGGAATAAAACCATCGTCGTCATAACGAGGTTCAGTGTCTAAGTCCCTCAACTGTTCTTCCATGACTTTACTGTCTCGTGCCATTTATAGGAGAATTCACTACTCGTAGTGATAGGATTGCTAAACAACAAAATTTTGATTTTGTTTCAAACAAGTGACAGAAAGCAAACTGTGTTATAGAAACAAATTTTTTTTTTTTTTTTTTTTTGTAGAATAGAGAATCGGTATGAAGCGAGATAGAACGAACCGAGCTCTGATACCAAATGTTATATATTCGGTATCGAAAACGGGTAGGATCGAAAATTCAAACGAAAGATAGGCAACGGATGATCCGAGATACAGAAATCACCACTCGAATCAATTCGTCGGGCACTCCAAACTTCGATTACGATACAGACACACCACGTAATCCAAATTAGGATTCCAAAGATCACCTCCTAAACAGCCAAGAATAGGATAGCAATGGAAAATCTATGATCTCTCAAACTAGAGAACACAAATCATTTTCTTAAACTCAAAAACTCACTGCCTTCATATTCAAGCATTCGATGCATTTACATAGTACAAGCAAGAAAATAGGAAACTACTTAAACATGGGTAACCACCTAAGTCCCACTATCTAATTAGAAAAAGAAAATGCATGAAATTAAAATGTTACATAAAAATAGAAAATAAAAGAACTACATCAATTAATAAAGTGGATTCCATTTCTAAGTCTTTACGTGGTCACTTCCGCATTATATTATTTTCGTAGCAATTATACCCGAGTGGGTATAATTGACCCGACTATGATCCGCATACTCGCTGTTTGATCCGATATTTTCTGACATGCCTGACCCGAAAACACCAACGGATAGTGAATCTGAACCCGTAATTGCTCCGCTATCATCCTCCCGATCTTCAGAAAAGTTTGACCTCAAACTTTGACAAAAGAATTGAAATTTTGGCTTACGCGCATTGTTCAATTCGTTCTCCAGACTATAGATTTCACCTTTCATCTTGCATCTTTTGTGTTTGAAAAACATTAGTAACCGGAGCCCCTCCAAATTAACAAAATTAGCCAAATGACTTTTCCAAGGGTTTGCAACTTGTTTTTCGGATATAAGGCCTCTCTGCTTCATTTCACACTTAGGCTTTGATTGCTGTTTCCTTGCACTAATATTAGATATAGCTTCAAAAACCTTACACGTTTGGAATAATGACCCTAGATGCACAACAATAGCATCCCTATTAAAGGAGTGGGTACTTTCACAACCATTGGGAAGTACTCGTCTATCGAACTCCCAAAGTCGACGTAAGGACTCGTGACATGCTTCCTCTTGTTGTACATCTTGCACGGGATCAGCGAAACCGTAAAGAACCCGTTTCACAAACAAGCACTCATTTTCGTCGGGAATAAAACCATCGTCGTCATAACGAGGTTCAGTGTCTAAGTCCCTCAACTGTTCTTCCATGACTTTACTGTCTCGTGCCATTTATAGGAGAATTCACTACTCGTAGTGATAGGATTGCTAAACAACAAAATTTTGATTTTGTTTCAAACAAGTGACAGAAAGCAAACTGTGTTATAGAAACAATTTTTTTTTTTTTTTTTTTTTTGTAGAATAGAGAATCGGTATGAAGCGAGATAGAACGAACCGAGCTCTGATACCAAATGTTATATATTCGGTATCGAAAACGGGTAGGATCGAAAATTCAAACGAAAGATAGGCAACGGATGATCCGAGATACATAAATCACCACTCGAATCAATTCGTCGGGCACTCCAAACTTCGATTACGATACAGACACACCACGTAATCCAAATTAGGATTCCAAAGATCACCTCCTAAACAGCCAAGAATAGGATAGCAATGGAAAATCTATGATCTCTCAAACTAGAGAACACAAATCATTTTCTTAAACTCAAAAACTCACTGCCTTCATATTCAAGCATTCGATGCATTTACATAGTACAAGCAAGAAAATAGGAAACTACTTAAACATGGGTAACCACCTAAGTCCCACTATCTAATTAGAAAAAGAAAATGCATGAAATTAAAATGTTACATAAAAATAGAAAATAAAAGAACTACATCAATTAATAAAGTGGATTCCATTTCTAAGTCTTTACGTGGTCACTTCCGCATTATATTATTTTCGTAGCAATTATACCCGAGTGGGTATAATTGACCCGACTATGATCCGCATACTCGCTGTTTGATCCGATATTTTCTGACATGCCTGACCCGAAAACACCAACGGATAGTGAATCTGAACCCGTAATTGCTCCGCTATCACCTGCATTGGCCCTAATGCGTTGCTACGTGTGCAAGTCTTGATCCTGATCACATCTAGCAACATCATTGATTCGATCCAAAGATTGAATTGAGTTTGGTTTGATCCAGATCACTGATCCAACCCAATTTCCGATTTTGGTTCTAACACTACTAATATAATATGAATAGTAATTATGATTTTATAACTTTGTTATATTTTTTATTAAATATAATGTATTTTGATATTTTTAAAACTAAGAGACTACGGGAAGGTTCATCATGGAACCCTAAAAAAGTGTTGACTAAAAAAGTGTAAACTAGTTAACCCTTATTGTTACATGTGAAATAACTCAATTTCCCATGCAAAATTTGCTGAAGAGAGGAAGGAAAAAAACCAGAGAAAATAAATTATTTACGGTTGTTGTATTAACAGATCTAAAGGCCCATAAGGGCTTCCTTGGTTCTACGCTTTCTTAGGGTTCTAGAGTGAACCTCTCACCAGGAAACTATTTATGTAGTAACTTAAAAACAACTAGATTTGCAATTCTTACATTGTTGTGGGAATAATGTATGCGTAACAAATAGTTATATTGCTATATAACGTAACGTAATAATGACAATTTAAAAAACAAATTGTGTAACGGACCAGACGATTAAAGTACAGAGCATACAACCTAGAAGCTCTGTTACGCTATGTACATATTATACTACGAACTTTCGCGCTAAATTCGTTTATATTGGAAATTAATATATATATATATATATATATGTGTGTGTGTGTGTGTGTGTGTGTGTGTGTGTGTGTGTGTGTGTGTGTGAAGTTCAAATACAAAGGAGTATTTGCATGCGAAGGGAGGAGAAACCGACACGTGTTTTTCCAAGTTTTTACACGGAGGGGCTTGTTTGTCATTTGACATGTTTTTAATGGTGAGCCTTGCTTGATTTGTCGCGGGCTATTATTCCACAATCCGTTATCTTTTTCCTTCAGTTGACTAGATCATCGTTTTTTTTTATTATTGCCCTACGTATAAATATCGAAGCAGATTGAGATCACGATAGTTGTAGTTGCTAACTTTTTAAGCTGTTTCATATATCGATATCACAAATTGACGATAGGTTTTGCATTTTCAATTTGTTGAAGCGTTATCATATATTGAGATCCCGGTAGTTCTTGCGTATTGAATTGTTGAAGCATTTTCATACATCAAGATCATGGAAGATGCATATGGTATGATTTGTAACTTAATCAATATTCTGTATTGTTTATGTGCTTGAGTTTTTGAATTGTTGAATCATGATTTACGAGTTCGTTTCTGTAATTCAAAATTTGTTGTTGTGTTTTGTACTTTGATACGTGATGCGTTTAGAATTATATTCGAAGCTAGTGTTGCATGCGTGATATTTTTATATTGCTTTTGCGTGATGTACACATGTTTAAAAAGTCAATATGTAAATTAACTTTAGTCAAACTGCAAGTTTTTGAAACACAAACATAACTTCTCAAAGCTACTATTATTTTGATATTATAACTAGTTTTTATTGTAGTTTGATTCATCTTATAACTTTTAAAACATGACACTTTACAAAATTATAAATACATCTTTGTAGCATGTTTCTTTTTATCCACATGTCGTTATAAATTTTATTTAAGTCCGACCGAATACAATCTCTCAAAGCTCAAATACATCTCGTTTTCCTCTTATAACTTATAAATATAACATATAATAAGCCCCAAATACATTATTATTCCCAACTACCTTTCAATATAAAGTTTTTCAAAACCAAAAAGCCCCAACATAATTCTTAGCACTCAATGTACTACACATTTAACCACCTCAAGGTAATAGAATAGAATGTTTTTATCTTAACTACTTTATAATGCATCTCTTTTTAGTTGAAATGTAAACTCTTAAATTTAAAACGTACAAGAAAGGAAGCATTATGTACAAGTTTGAGAAGCTTGTTAAAACCAACCAAATTACTTCCCAACTATCTGACAAACCTTTTCCCTTTTCTCTTTCTATTCGGTACATCCTCTTTTCCAGACCCTTTTCTCTTTCTATTCGGTACATCCCAACTATCTGACAAACCAGACCCTTTTCTCTTTCTAAAGCAAACCAGATCACTGTTAATATGGTACATCCTCTTTTCCCTTTTCTCTTTTCTAAAGCAAACCCCAAAAGTAACTCCTCTTTCGCTGACCAGAACCCTTCTTCAACCGAACCCTTCTTCAACCGAACCCCAAAAGGCAAACTAGAACCAGTGACCTTGCAGGCGAGATGCGACAGGCGCTTTCACTTTTCGCTGTTGATTGCAGGTCTGTAGGCCATCGGAAACACGCAAAGAGGCTTGGCGGTCGATTGAAATTCAAAAACTCTGCTACCATCTTCCGATTTGAAATCACCCCATAAATACACACAATCCACCATCTTCCGATTTCTTACGATTTCTTGTAACTTCTTAAATCCCTGAGGTATAGATACACTGCTTAAATTCTGATTCCTTTTTACAACTGCTTAATTGTTTATACAAAGTCTGATTGTCTGTGTTTATCAATGTTGTAGCTTAAAGATCTCCAATTTCATCTCTGCTAAGGTCAGTTTCTTTTTTGATTTGTGTGTATTTAAGCAATTCCAATTCATCATAATGTTCTCTGTGAAGAAAAAGAGTGATAAAACTTCATCATAATCTTCTCTGTGAAGAAAAAGAGTGATAAACTTCATAATCCTTTATAAAGCTTCATCTTATACAAATATGTTTTTCCTTTTAAACATGATGTGGTGCAGTATTATAAATTTGAAGTGAGCGTTACAAAAACCTTTAATAATGATGTGGTGCATGTTGGTTTCACCACTTAATCGATCTCAGGATGTTCATTTGTGTTTCCTTTTTGTGTCTGCGTTGTCTTTGTTTTTTGTTTTTTTTTGTTTTATGTCTTCATTTTGTAACATCACTGTACTTATTTTCATGTTCAAAATTAGTCCTCTTAAAGGGTGGTGTTAGAATCAGCTCCAATTTTAATGTTCTTGCTTTGATAATTTAGTCCTCTTAAAAGAAACTGTACTTATTTTCATGTTCAAAATTAGTCCTCTTAAAAGAAACTGTACTTATTTTCATCTGATTCTAAAGGGAGATAATTTATTTTTAAGTATAACTATATGACATTTACAAAAGAATTTGGTGTTAGAATCAGCTCCAATTTTAATGTTCTTGCTTTGATATGTCAATAGATTGTGCTTTTGTCATATGGAGTTGTAAGGCTATCATCAGAGTTGAGGCTCTCCTGTTTTACCCATGTTTGAAACCCTTTGTCCGATTTCTTCTTTGTTCAAGTTCTGTTGTGAACATGTTATTCAAGTTCTGTTGTGAACATGTTTTTAACTGAAATTGTTGGTGAATTTATTATTTAAAACAAAAAAGGTTTCTTAAGAGCAATCTCTCTTCCATGAAACTTTAGATTTTATAAGTGTTATCCCCTATTTTTCCTTTACTTTGGCTTTGTATTTGATTGTATATTAAATTATTCCATGGCTTATATAAATTTAAATGAAGCTAAAGGATCTGACAAACATTTTCTGTCTTTTTTTTTAATCAAAAACAGGTTGAAGGTGTTTGATTGCTCTCTCATTACAAGGTTAGTTCACCTTTGTGAATCTGTCATTTTAAATCTGTGTTTGTTTTCTTATATTTGTGATTACAAGTTGTTGTTATGCTTTTGTGAATCTGTCATTTTAAATCTGTGTGGCTTTTGAGATTGTTTATGTGTTGAGGTATGTTAATACTTGAGGTATGTTAAATCTGGAAAGCAAAACAGGTTATGACCCATTAAGCTTCTGACCCATTAAGCTTCTGACCCATTAAGGATCTGACCCATTTAGGTTCTGACCCGTTGATATTCTTTCAATTGTTTTTATTGGTATGCTCACCAAATTGGAAGATGTATATAACTCACCAACTGTTGCATAAAATCTGCCCATATAATGGATCCATACATGGTGTACAATTGATCCACACTTTGAGTATGCCGCTTCAGCTTAAGATCTTTAACCTTGCGCTGCAAATAAAAAAAGAACTACTTCAATACACGACACGAATTGAAGATGAATTACAATAAGCAACAATATACAATACAGTAATAAGTAATGATAATTAATTAACTGGTTGTGTAATTATAACAAACATGTGGTGTCCCCATCACTACAATTCATACATAAAACAATCTTAATTCAAGCATAAGTATAATCTATCATTAACGGTTGACATTTCCACAAACATGAGCTACATATTGAAGTCACAAAACACACCCAGCAAAATGATGAAAATTTTCTTGAGTGCCACTTAATGCTATAACAATGCTAATAGCATGAAGATCAAGAGATAAAAGAACAACTCTTAAATCAATATGTAAAGTGCAGTCTCCTCAGGAAATTTTAATGCTATTGTAGTGATGGGGACACCACATTAGTTCAAGAACATTGATTAACCATATCTCTAATTTATCTTAACAATGATATTTTGTTTTGTGCAAACTCACGTTTTGCATACCAAATTCAATAGAAAACTGACCCATACTTGAAACTTATGTTTTATATGCACTATGTAGGCCATTAAACCCGAATATGCAGCCTATTCAACCTAAATGGCTTAAATGACCCAACTGACCAAACTAAGCAAGATGACCAATACCTATATTTTTTACCTTGCTACCTCTAACAAAGATTTAATCAAGTATAAACCCAATAGCCAAACAAATATACCGTAATTCCCTTCATCTATACTACTATAAATTTAATTAACACAATTTGTTTTTTTATCACTATAAATCCAAAAAATTAAAAAATTAAAAAAGAGACAAAAAATAAACAGAATAATTCCACAGAAATTGAAAATTAACACAATCAAACTCTCAGCACTATCATTATGATGATGATACAACACTTTCAGAACACAAAACTTAGAACCAAAATCCAAAATCATACAATCCAGAATCACATATATACAATCCAGAGTCAGATGATCGAAAATTAAAAGTGTATGCATCATTTCATCGAGCAGAATTGCGTAGAAAACAATCCAAAACCCTAGAACAAGCGTACCGTAAAGCTGGATATATCCGATTGGTGTAGCCGGTGGATTCGCGCCACAGATCTTCCATCGACGCCACAAACAGATTGAAGTTTCTAACAGGAGGAACGAACAGAATCAAAGGAGCCGCAGAGAATCCCACCGCGAAGAACAGATGAAGCATTTTGCGGGAATTTTGGGGATTTTTCGAGAAGGTTTTAGGGTTTTTCGTGGAGAGTTGTTTTGATCTGTGTATTATTTATGGGTAAGAGAGTTGTGGGTTAAACTTGCAATTAAGGACCTGGAGAATCGTGGTGTTGGCAAAATAGGTCCCTTTAGAAGCGGCATGTTAAAAGAAAGAACTATAACTCTGAATCTAAAAATCCACCTTAATTAGTACGATGGATAAAGTTTGACAAGGCCACCAAGTATTCTATTTTATGTTACATATACATAACCAATATTGTTTTTAATCATCTTTAGAATCCTTTGTTTGCTATAATTATGCCATAACCCTTATGTTACATTTTAATATTATGGTCAATCTTATAACTTATTATGTTGAGAAGACCCACTATAAGGGTTATGGCATAATTATAATTATGCCATAACCCTTATGTTACATTTCTTTTTTTGCTATGCTATTATAATTGTATGTTACCATCATTTGTGAATGTGTGTTAATGTGATAGGTAAAACATTCGTTTTCTTGCATTTAGATAAGAGTTCGTTTTTAGATATACGTGGTTTTTAAGCATATTTTGTATATATGTTCTTATGATCAGCTACAATCATGGACAAACATTCAATTGTTGATTCATTTTCGTCACTTACACAATGTGGAGATCAACAATATTCCAGGTATCAACTTAACATCTAAAATTGGTGTTTGTTTTTATCTACCTACTATACTATATAACATTCATTTTTTATAAAACCAATGTAAAACCTTAATGTTTTTTTTTTCAGTGGCTCCTCTGTTAGAGGAAATTGAGGTGACACCTCCGTTAGGGGAGATTGAGGTGACATCTCCGTTAGAGAAAATTGAGGTGACACCTGCTACAATGTCTGATGAAGAGTGGTGGGCAAACTTTGGTGATGAAGTCATCGAAATTTGCAGCGCGTACGACACAAATTGACCTCCTCACAATGGAAGTTAATTGACACTCGGCTTTTGAACCCAAAACTACTATGTTATTACTGGTATTTTAAAACTATGTTGATGACTTTTATCTTAAAACTCTTTTGGTTTTAAATTACTATGTTTGTGACCAATATCTATTTCAATTGGCCTGTTTGCTATTATTTGTTTGAATTCTACAAGGGTAGATAAGCTAAATCGATGATACAAATGAGAAAACCAATATACGTACATTCGAACATATATAACGAGGCTATGGATAAACGAACAAAAATCAAGTACTGCGTTCGTTGTGTCCCAAATTAATTCCCAAACTGTTGTGTGGCCATAACGAGCGAACAAATGACGAATAATGTTTATGTACTGTCGTCGCCGCAACGCGCGGGTAAAGTACTAGTAATCAATAAAATAGAATGTTTTTATTCTTTTAAAACCCCTTTTGTTTCGGCCCAAGTAGAATCGAAGAAAGTGACATAAAGCCCAAAAAGAAAACCACCCCCTCCCCCCTCTTTTTCCACTCTGTAAAAACATCTCAAATCCCAATTTCCGGAATCCGAAATCAAAATTTCGATCGTCTGCACCGATTGATTCATCTCCATCGCTCTCTGCCTGCGTTTTTTCACCAACTCTGCTCCTCAATAAATCCACCGGAGTTCACGCTCAATTAATCGTTATTATCACACACATAATCGTGAATCGGTCTTTTGTTATTGTTAATTTTGATCAGTTCGTCGAGGTTTTCGTCTTTTCGACTAGTTACGACGAATTTCGCTGTTTGATTTCTGGAATTTTAAGTTACTGTTGTGGTGTAGTTTGTTATTTGTGAAGTAATTTGTAATAATGTGTGTTCGTTGATCAATGATGCTGGACTTTAGGATACAAGCCTAGGGTTTTGGGGGTGGTTTTTGGTTTAGGGTTAGGGTTAGGGTTAGGTTTTTTTGATAAGAGATGAAGGAGACTGAGCTTGAAGGAGGAGAGGCTTGTTTTGACCGGGATGACGCAAGCATTGACCCTGATAAAGCTCTCTCTTATATTGTAAGAGCTTTCTCTTATTTTGTTTTCATAAAGTTATGTTTTTTTAGTTGAATAATACAATTGATTGTTAGTGTGTTTAGTGGAAGTTGAAACTCAAAATTAGGAACTTTGTGGTGGTTGTTGGACTGAAAACAGGGTGTGATGGATGGTCAATTGAGTCAAATTCTGTTATGTATTTGTATCTTTAAGGGTTTACCAAATTGCTCTGGTAGGCCTACTGAAAACCCGAAAGAAAAGTGTCAGCATTTTTGTCTGGATTTACGTTTGTTCTTAGTCGAATTCAATCTCAAGTTGTAAATATTTGTGGGGTTTTGTACAGTAAGCACTTATAATCGATCATTTGACTTGACCTAACTGTAAATTGTGGGACAATTTATCTTCCAGATGCATGTTTTATTGCCTGCTCTTTGATGATCATGTCACTGAACTCAGAAATTAGTCGACTTTCAATCCTTTGTGAATCAAATCGGTCAGTGTGGTATGTTCGGATAATTGGGATTGTATTTTGCTTCTTTGACGACACATAGGAATTAGTGATCACATGAAAAAGCGCTACTATTTGTGTCATTTCTGCGATTTGAAGCCAATCAAGAATACATTAAACATTAAAGATGATAAGTCCCTTCTTTTATATAAAGACAAAAAAGAAACATATTTGTGGGATACTGTATGAAACTTAGCTTGATCTTTATAAACTTCTAATGTGCAATGTTTTTATTTATGCAATCACTAGTAACATAACATTTATGTTTATGCTTCTTCTAGGACAAGAAGCTTCAGTATGTGTTGGGTCATTTTCAGAAAGATTTCGAAGGCGAGGTTTCTGCAGAAGCATTGGGTAAGCCACCCATAACAGAACTTTTCTATCTGAAAAGTGATGGGACAAGTCTATAACTAGTTTCTTGGCAGGACCAAGATTTGGTGGGTACGGGTCTTTTTTACCCGCATATAAGCTTACTCCCACGGTCCATTCTCATAGGAAGGCTTTGAATCCCAACAAACCGAGCTCACCTAATAATTTTCTTGTGGAGGTATACCAGTAACAATTTTTTTTGGCTATATATCTTCATTTATGCTGAAGTTTTGTTTTTTTCTGACAATTTTGGACTGTGTTACCATTTAGGGTGCTCCTGCTCCCTTGAGTTCAGTCACATGTGCAGACCATGTTGAACCCGCTGCATCCCACAATAGAGATGTATTTCTTGATCAAAATGTTGTATCTGCTGTATCACATGGTAAAACATGTTCAATTAAAAAGGAAACCACTAAAGGTAATTCGGTAAATCCAACTGAGCAAAGATCACTTAAGGTACGGATTAAAGTCGGGTACCATAAATCTGCAATAAAAAAAGATGAGATTTATAGTGGTCTTGGACTTCTTTCTCCGTCTTCCTCAATGGGCAACAATCCTGAGGTTAGTGGTGGGCCAACTGAATCTCATGATATCCCTTGTGGTTCTCCTGACGGTATACTTGGTGTAAGTTTGATTACGTTTATCCTATTCTTGTTTCATAATAGTCGTTAGTCTCTCTCTCTCTTTAATTTATTTTTGCTACCATGTTATAGGATATGACGTCTATCTTTGTTCCTGGAAACCGGCTGCTTTCACCGCTAAATGAGAGTCTATTATGCTTAAAAGTTAAGGTTATGCCGATCACGGGGAGAAAGAGAAGTTCTTTGGGTGTTAATGATGCATCTTCTGTTCTTGGAGAAGGGAAAGAGATGGAAGGAAAGGAAGTAAGTTCACCAAAGAAAAGTGCAGGTTTCGTGGTTGACAAGGCTCCAGTTTCAGAAAAAGGCGTGAAAACAGAATCTTTTGACTGTAAACAGGGTTTGACCAATCATCTCAAAGTCAAGCTGTCATCTGATTCTAGAATATCTGAATCAAATGGAGTAGCTAAGAAAGACATACCTTTAAAGAAAAGAGAAACAAAAAAAGAACAGATAAACGACCTATTGTTTGGCTCTGATTCTACAAGCAAAGAGTCAGATGAAAACTATGAGCAGAAAAATGTCAAAAGGCTTTCACTTGATTCAAGGGGGATCAAACAGATTGTTTGTAAAAACGACCTCGATGTTTCTAAACATGAGGTGGATCTTTTTGAAACGAAAATTCATCCCAAAGCTACCACATGTGAACCGCTGGGAAAAATACCTAAAAATATTGAAAAATTGCCATCAGGAAGAAAAAATAAGTTAGCCGCCATTCAAACAAAGGAAAACTTGAGGTCTAGTCTCTCGGGAGCAATTAAAGACAAGAAACACGCTTTAAAAAATATTGTGAAGGTACGTAATAGCTATAAAGACATAATTGACACTGACAATGGAGCGATAGAAACAGCAAATGTTGAGAGAAACAGAAATCCTGCTGTTGTGGCAGTCTTTCAGCAAACAGAAGTGTGTCCCATAGCCCCCCGAGACAGAAATGGAATTCCTGCTGAGGTGGCAGTCCCTCAGCATATAGAAGTGGTTCCTGCAGCCCCTCCAGACAATTGGGTTGGATGTGATCGTTGTGAAAAGTGGCGACTTCTGCCATTTGGTATCGAGCCAGATTATCTACCTGATAAGTGGCTGTGTAGCATGTCAACATGGCTGTGAGTTCTTTTTTAGTCTCCTTCACGTTTTATGTAAAAAAAATCTCTAAACAAGTAATTTTTATTGTCGTGTAGGCCTGGAAGGAATCACTGTGATATCAGTGAGGATGAAACCACTAGAGCAGTTCAGGAAATGAACCTTAGATTAATTTCTCAGAATCAGAACTGCCTTCAACATGATGGTAGTAGGGGTAATATTGGAAATTCAGACTATACAAACTCAAATGTGAATTCTGAGGCCGTGGCTAATAAATTTGATAGAATTAAGTTCAGACTCGAAGGCAGCAACTCCAGTTTGAAAGAAACCTCACATTTATCAGTGGATGCTCAGCAACATGGTAGACAAAAAAGAAAAAGTTCGATTGAAACAAATCAACCATTGCCTGAGGAAAACGGTATGCATCCATTTGTTGCTAACTACGATCAGTTATTTGAAAAGTATTGATTTGCCCCTTTGAATATGTTTGCAGGTGTTGTGAAGGCTAAAAAGTTGAAAAGCAAGACATGGTCTGATCAACATGAGATTGTAACTTCAAATATGATCAAGAATGAAAGTGAGCAGCTGTGCTATAGCAATGGAGATCATCAGCCCAAGGACAGCTTGGTAGTTTCAGTCAAGAGACATACCGAAAATACTCTGGCATCCATAAAGAGTAATATATTGGATACAAAGGTGGAAATGCATGGAAAGAAAAGGAAGTTGAAAGACTGGCAGGAAAGTCAAACTTATGCAAACACTTTGGAAGGCAGTGAAGATAGAATAAAAATGAAAGATAAGAGAATGAAGACTGAGGTAAAGGGGTCTACAGATGACATATCTGTTAATAAAGGAAAAACAATGAAAATCAAATTGTCGGCTAGTAAAGAAAATTTGGTTGACACAAATCATGAGAAAAACAAGCTGCATAGAGAAAAGTTCAATTGTAAAAAGGATGTGGAATCTGAACGGTATCCGCCTGTCGCAACTTCAAGTTCTTCAAAGATTTCTGGTTCTTGTAGAAGAGCTAGCTTGCATGAAAGAAAAGGGTCACCAGTAGGGTCGGTTTCATCATCTTCTATTAGGGCTCTTAATCTTGACAATATTTCACCTGCTGCGGGAAGAACTATTCCAAGAAAACCTCATGTTAGGGCTGAAATTCCAAGAAAGGATAGTATTGCAGGTCAAAGTCAAAGAAGTGGTGGTAAAGTTGACTTAAAACATAAAGAAGCCTTAAAGAATAGGAATAATCATATTACGGAACATGCAATAGGTCAATCTGATTTTAGAATGAGCTCAAAAGAAGATGCTAACGGTGCTAAAGATAATGACGAAAGATCAAATTTCCAAAGAACAATGGTTAATGCTGCTGATCCATTGACTGATCAACCTAATAAAATGAGAAAGGTTGAAGTGGATGTTAGTGCTAAGATCATTAATGATGAGAAGGTTATTGGCAAGAAGCATGCTCGATCTGAAGCCAAATTGAGTGATATGGATAGCCCAGAAATGAACCCAACAGTAAAAAAAGATTTAGAAAAGGTACCCGTGGGTGATAGATCAAATGTGGTAGAGCCAAAAGTGGAGGTACAAGCATTTGCTAGTTCTGGTCAGTATCAGTCAAAGGTAATGAACGATCCTGGAGATGCTGCTAATCAGAATGCTAAAAGCCTTGTAACAGATCACTGTACCAAAAAGGATCTCAGTGTTATAAGCTTCTTGAAAGAGTATTCTTCTAGTCAAACTGCTTTAACTCCCTTCAAAAGAGCCGAGGAGTCGAAGGACTCTGCTGACCGTTTAAAGGTTTCTATAGTGCTTAACTTTTTATTCTTTTGTTTAGTTCAGGTTTTGTAACGTTTCACTTCTTGTTAGTTTACTTGTCTAGTTTAACTTGTGCAGGTTTCTGGGTTTGATTATGAGTGTAACGATGCATACTTTGATGCTGCTTTGAAGTTTCTTTATGCTGCTTCTCTTCTGGAGATCTGCACTTCTGATGTAAACAAATCAAAAGGAGTGGATCCAATCAATGGTTACACTACTTCTGCCAAACTTTCAAGGTAAATTTAATTCTTTAATGGAATCTATATATTTAATCATGATATCACAAATAACGTTGTTTAACCACTCGTCCGTTCTAGCTCCTGATTATCAAAAAACTTGCAGAATTTGTGCCCAAGAGTATGAGAAACGAAAAGAAACCGCTGCTGCAGCACTGGCCTATAAATGCATGGAAGTGGCATATATGAGGATAGTCTACTGCAAGAGTTTGCTGACTAGGCAAGACTTGCAAACAAGTATGCAAATGGTCAATCAAAGTATGCCCCAGTCTTTTATTTTAAAATTTTAATTACCGGTTTTTTTATTATATGAAAAGTTACTATATCCTTATGTGGCATAGCAGTTCCATATTCGTAGGGAAAAAATTACCCCAATAGCAACCTAGTTTTTGAACTTTTCCGCTGAAGTCTCTATATAGTTTTTTGTTTACATTCATTGGGTGTTCTGATCTTATGATCTATTTTTTATAAATATGCAATAAATACGTGTCCAAGACGACTATAATCTTGGTTAACCTTTCAGTGATTTTTTTTTCAATTTTATTTAAATTGACCAGTTATGGAACTTGGCTACAATTTAAGCTTTTTTATTATTATTTTTTTAACTATTACCTCCTACTTCAAGTTATTTTTGAAATTAATAACTACTATATAGTAACCAAAGTTTATATATGTTCCAATATATTCTTTTAAAAAATTATAGAAAATTTTCACAAGAATGGAACACCTTATGATAGTTGAGTGACTTTAGAGAGACAAAATAACTTTAAGTGCCTTTAGTGGAACATATAGTAAACTTGGTTACATGGTTACAGTTGGGTAATTTTTGTTCCTTTTCTATTGTTTTGTTGTTACCTATATTAAGTTTTATTCACACATGCAGGTGAGTCACCATCATCTTCTGCATCTGATGTTGACAATTTAAACAATCAAGCAACAACAGATAAAACCATGTTGCTTAAGAATATCGCACATCCTGGAAACCAATTAGATGTTAGAAATCAAGCCAACTTTATGAGGCTGCTTGATCTTGTGAGTTTATACATTTCGAAGTTATATCCTACATTCATAAGGCCCTGTCTTTTTGAAACTGATAATCCGCTTTTGTTGTATTTAATTTGCAGACAAGTGATGTAAGTCTTGCAATGGAAGCTTCTATGAGATCACGGAATGCTTACAAAGCTGCTGCCAGTGCAATTCTAGAAGAATCTCACAACAACGAGATGATGATTTTAGTCAAACGGGTTGTTGACTTTAGCTTTCAAGACGTGAAAGAAATTGTGTTTTTGGTACAAAATACACGTGAGGCCATTAATCGTCAGGTTTTCAAAAGTAAAAACAGGCGGTAATAGGCAGCAGGCAGAGCTGTAAATAACATGTTGCCATCATTTTTGACCTATCTGTACAAAACCATGATCAAGATCAGGATCAGAACATTAGCAAAAGCTTATAATTTTTTACTGAGGCAAACGATCACCCTTTTAGCGCTTAGTGATGGTGTTTGGGTATAAGAGATGAAAATGTGGAGAGCTTCATTTTTAGGATATTGCTGTTATAACTTCATACATCTAATTGGTGTTGGTTTTTTTTCCCCCTACCATATCATAGTATTTAGAACTCAAAATGTTCATAGGCTTGTAGGACCTGATGTTTGAAGATCAAAAGACACTTTCAGTCACAAGTGAGTTTCCTGTTTAGGCATATAATGTTTGTTTTGTATATAATGAAAGAATGACACATTGACCCAATTTTGAACTTTGTGTCAACAATGATTTAAACATATTCAAAATACTTCTAAAAGTAAAATACAAGTTAAATGACGCGCTAATGATGTTAAGTGGAAGTTGGGGATAAGGCCCCAATTTATCTGAAGATTGCACTTAGGAAAATGAGAAGGGCGAAGGCAGGGGGTACGGATAAAATACCTATTGAGGTGTGGAAATGTTTGGGGAATGATGAAGTTTGGTGGCTGACTACTCTATTTAACAATATCTTCAAAACTGGTAAGATGCCGGATCAGTGGAGGGTTAGTGTCGTAGCCCCGCTCTACAAGAACAAAGGAGACTCTTAATGTTGCAAGAACTGCAGGGGCATTAAGTTGCTAAGTCATACTATGAAAGTTTAGGAAAGAGTTAGCGAGGCTAGAATCATGCGTGAAACCCTGGTCATGGTGAAATAATTTAGTTTCATGTCAGGGTGGTCACTATGAGGCGATACACATCCTAAGACAATTGATGAAAAAGTATCGAGAGAAGAGGCGTGACATGTATATGGTGTTCATTGACCTGAAAAAAGAGTATGATAACGTATATCAACAGCGAATTTGAAATAGTCTTCAGAGTAGAGGGGTCCCCAGGAAGGCGGGAAGTACATAGACTTAAATTAAGGATATGTATGCTATTACGGTGACTTGCACTCGTACGCCTGTGGGAGACACTGACACCTTTCAGCTGGGGCACGGGCCGTCCTGTCAGAGAGCCAGCAGGGTGTTTGTTAGGGGCACGGACCATGCCTTGTCAGAAGACACAAGTCGTGGGTGCAGGGGCACATGTCGTGCTTGTCATGTTCTAGAAGATGGCTTTTTCGGGCAGTAGAAGTAGAAACACGGACCGTGTCTAGGTAGTCATGAGCCGCGCTTGGCCGGAAATTACAGAATTCATCATTTTTCTTCATATTTCCTTGAGCTCCTTTTGTAATTTTGACCTAAATTACTCTAAAAAACAAAAAAGAAAAAAAAACAATAACACTGTTTTGGTGATAGTTAGTCAGAAGTAACCTGAAATATAGGGAATAATTAATAAAAAATGTATATTTTAGCGCATATCAGTCATGGTAAGAATCTGAGTTAATAATCGATTATTCGAAGAGATGGCTTCTGTTAATCTCAAATTTGTCACAAGCAAATATTTAAGTGAAGCAGAGGCCAACATTATTGATGAGTTTAGTCGCCAGAAAAGGATCTTCGTCGGTGATAATTGGTCGGAGCTTAGGGTTGACGGTACTTTCTTCAAACTAATCTCAAATTTTTTAATATGGGGTTTTAAGGTAAATCTGTTTTTGTTTTGTAATGGTGGCTGTAAGTGGCGGAGATGGGTGGGAATTGGGGTTGGGTCAAGAAGATGGAGAATGTGGGTGATCAAGATATATTTGCATATATAATTTTTTTAATTTTGTAATTTTTTTAAAGGGAGGGGTATAAAAGTCAATTCACACCCGCTTAACAGAAAATTTAACGGACGTTGGGGTCAGGGTCTCAAGTGAAACGAAAATGAAAGTTCAAGGACTCCAACTGTAATTTTCAAAGTTAAAGGACTAAAAGTGAGATTTTGTCAAACCATAGGGACTTCCCATACAATTTATCTAAGTTAAAAAGTAGAATGTCTCGTAGATAATATTTTAGAACGTGAACTGAAGTGGCAATTTGGCCCATCATAGGGACTAAAACAAACTTAACTCTTACGAGACCTGTTTAGTTAAACATGTTCTTGGTTGGACCTAAAACTAAACTGAACCCATTTTTTTTTTTTGCAAACTCATAAATTCCGTGTTAGGTGTGTGTCGTGTTAGAAA
Source organism: Deinandra increscens subsp. villosa (assembly GCA_039602395.1). Lineage (NCBI taxonomy): Eukaryota > Viridiplantae > Streptophyta > Magnoliopsida > Asterales > Asteraceae > Deinandra > Deinandra increscens. The sequence goes on from JBCNJP010000016.1 coordinate 3,909,921, forward strand.
TACACAACCGTATGCACTTTCGCCTCAAATGAGGTGTGTGTCGTGTTAGAAATACACAACCCTATGCACTTTCGCCTCAAGTGGGGACCACCATACGAATTCCTTGTTAGGTTTGTGTTGTTGGAAGTTAATCCTAAATGTGGTTCACATGTGAAATTGGTAACTTAGGGGTGAAAGAAAAATGGTTTGTTTTAGTTTAAGAGTTTTACTTGGTGTTGTTTTTCTTTAGGTGTGCGTTTATGTTTTTAGATAGTAAGGTTCCAATGAGGAGAAAAGCTCCATAGATAGGACTAGAATAACATGTTTCACTATAGATAGGGGTAAATGTGTTTATGCATCGTGTAAAGTTTTATATATATACATAAGAGTCGATCATTACTAAGGTCAATATTGTGTTTGTGTGTTCGATTGTAGGCCTGAGTTTCAATAATTGGTATCATAGCGGTAAAAGAGAAGGTTTCAAAGTCATTTTTACGAGAAAGGGGAACATCCACTAGTTGTGATTTGTGGGGTAGAAAACAAGAGAAGAAAATCAACAGTTTGGGTTGTTGCAGCAACTTGGTTGTTTTGATCAGCGGTTGAAAGAGGATCATAAGAAAAAACAGGAAGTTGGTCAACAAGGTTTTGGAGGTGGCATCTGTTAAGGCAGAAAGGGATCAGAAGATAGAAAGGAGAAAGCAAATGAGTGCTCCTTTTCTTTTTATTGAAGATAAAAGTATCTCAAACATCTCTACTTGAATTACCAAAAGAATTAAAGGGAAGCATGCAACCGTGTCAAAAGCCCCGGTTGGAATTAGTTTAAGTTGAAGCAAGAGTTGAGTGGCAAATTTATGTGAACAATAACAAGGCCAAACCTGAGTGGGAGCAAAAGTCGAGTGGCAAATTAATGTGAACAGTAACGAGACCAAACCTGAGTGGCTCACGTGACTCGTTAAAGCATTGATAGTTAAAGGAACAAGAAGAAAGTGAGCTAAGCAAGATCGAATGTTTGTGAACCGACCAAGCGATAGAAAATATCAAAGCAAGAAACCACACGTATGAAGGCTAGGAATCTGCTTCCGGTGTTTGAGAATGAAATCTGGAGTAACCTCGTAGTCGCCCTCTTTCCGTTCTCCCTAGTCCGGATTTCGGTCAGAATGACTACCCGCTTCTCCAAGGGTCGTTGTGGTGCCTTCCGGCCCTTGGAAAGTGTTGTTGTTTGGAGTTTCTTCTTCTACCGCCATGGTGTTCAACAAAGGAGTGTTGGTAGGATTACTTCTAGCGCCAAATGTTGCTACACGAAACTCAACTGAGAGATTAAGACTCGTATAACGGTTCTTAAGGTTACTTGATGACCACCACGGCAATGTAATGAAGACGAAACCAAGTGATTAAGTGAACAAAGTGCTTAAGTGTGTGTTGAATGTGGAAAGGATGGTAAGTGAGAGCATGCCCTTTGAACTCCATGGAAGGTCATTTATATAGGCCATTATCAGCCTTGGTCACTAAGCTAGAGATTGTATTTGGGGATACTGCACAGACCTTCTTCTGCCTTTGACTCTCTTTCCAGGCAAGTACACCTCTTTTTTGTATAAGAAACCCTTGAGACGACATTAATACCATTTGTCTTCATAGTTGACATTTCCCTCGAAGCAACGTCTTTTTGGCCCCTTGCTGAGTCATTAACCCAGGCTTTGTCCGCCTCTTCTTTGTTTTCTTGTGCCCTAACAATATTTGTGTTACCACCAATGAGCTTATTCCTCTTAGCCTCATCTTTTCCCATAGGATAACTATATTTTTCTAAGTATTTGACTCGAGACTCGGTGACTCCGTCAGTTGTGCTATTGTAGCCAACACTCGTACTTTCCACTTCCTCGGGCCGTGGCTCAGGCCTCCATGTCCTTGAGCCGTGACTTGAACTTTTAACGTGCTTATGACACGACTTGCACCTTTGACATCCCTAGGCCGTGATTCGAGAGTGACCTCCTAAAGTTGTGATTTGAAACGTGGCTTAGTGTCGATTTTGTATTATGAGTCAGTTGTGCTATTGTAGCCAACACTCGTACTTTCCACTTCCTCGGGCTGTGGCTCAGGCCTCCATGTCCTTGAGCCGTGACTTGAACTTTTAACGCGCTTATGACACGACTCGCACCTTTGACATCCCTAGGCCGTGATTCGAGAGTGACCTCCTAAAGTTGTGATTTGAAACGTGGCTTAGTGTCGATTTTGTATTATGAGTTACGGTGATGGGTTTTGGGGGTGCAACCCCAACAAAAGCGGTAAAAGAGAACGTTTCAGAGTCATTTTTACTAGAAAGTGGAACATCCACTAGTTGTGACTTGTGGGGTAGAAAACAAGAGAAGAAAGTCAGCAGTTTGGGTTGATGGTGCGATGTAAGTGGAGGCAGCAACTTGGTTGTTTTGATCAGCGGTTGAAAGAGGATCATAAGAAAAAAGAGGAAGTTGGTCACGAAGGTTTTAGAGATGGTCTCTGTTATTCTGTTCAGGCAGAAAGGGATCAGAAAATAGAACGGAGAAAGCGAATGAGTGCTCCCTTTCTTTTTATGGAAGATAAAAGTATCTCAAACATCTCTACGTGAATTAACAAAAGAATTAAAGGAAGCATGCAGTCGTGACGATTCGAATTAGTTCGAGTCGAAGCAAGAATAGAGCAAGAGTTGAGTCGCAAATCTATGTGAACAATGACGAGGCCAAACCTGAGTGGCTTGCGTGACTCATTAAAGCATTCAATGGCTAAAGGAACAACAGGTTTTTCCTAAACAAAAATAGAGCAAGAGTTGAGTCGCAAATCTATGTGAACAATGACGAGGCCAAACTTGAGTGGCTTGCGTGACTCATTAAAGCATTCGATAGCTAAAGGAACAACAGGTTTTTCCTAAACAAGAATAGAGCAAGAGTTGAGTCGCAAATCTATGTGAACAATGACGAGGCCAAACTTGAGTGGCTTGCGTGACTCATTAAAGCATTCGATAGCTAAAGGAACGAGTTTTTTCCTAAACTGGTGTTAGTGGAAAACTTATTTACCAAAAGGGATAGGCTATATGTAGCCCCCCCCCCCCCCCCCCCCCTGAAATTTTTATTTTAAAATTGTCATATTCCACCCCTATAAAATTATTTTATTAAAAATAGTTTATTTTAGAAACAATTTTTTTAAAATAAAAATAACAAAAACTATATTCAGTTTTTTTAATAAAAAAACGGTTTAACACCCTTATTAAAAATAGTGTTTTCTAGAAACATTTTGTTCTAACTTCTTAGCTCATTGGATAAAATAGAATTCTATAAAGTTCCTATATATTTATTGTTAAGTATTTTTATATTTGTCAAAAATTGGGGTTATTGCTTGAAAAAAAATTAAAAACACCGTACTTACGAGAACTATTTTTAAAAATAATTGTTAGTCGAAGCTTTAAATTTCATAAAATGAATATTATGTATTCATAATATATCATAATTAGAGACTATCAACCAAAAAGTTATTTGCAGTCTTAGTTTTGACAAATATTTTTTAGTTCTTCCAAGAAATTATTAAAGTTATATTTATAATATTTTATTTAAATTTATATATCTATATATATATATATTTTTTTATAAACATTTCTAACAATTCACCAATACAATAAGAAAAAATATTTTTAGCATAAAACAAAAATGCACGTTTATAAAATAGTTTATAAAATTTTACGATCAAATAACTATAAAAAATTATAAAAAGAAAAAACATATTTAATACAATATAAAGGTGTATTTCCAAAAAAAATTTTTTATTAAAAACAAAGTCAATAATTAAATTAAAGTGATTTTTTGTTAAATATTTCATTCCAAAAACTTCACTAAATAATTAAAAAAATATGTGATAAGTAAAATATTTTTAAAATAAAATATACATTTGAAATGGTTAAACAAAGAACTTTTGAAATGTTTTCCTTTAATAGTATTTTCTTTAGAATTTTTTTTTTTTTGTAAGGGACTAAACAAATCTTTTAAATTGTAATAGTTAAATTCGTATAATATTTGTGTCATTAAAAATATTCTTTTTTGCATATATATAAATTGTAACAAGTTTTGTTACATTTTACTGCAAAACAAATAACTTATTACTCTAACGATTTAATGCTGCATATATTTTTTTCCAGAAAATAGATCTTGGTCAGTGGATTTTTTTCGGGTAATAAACCTTTTCTGGACAAAAATGAAAAATATTAATAACAATAAATAGATAAAAACTTAATAGAAACATTTTTTATCCAGTAAGATTGGAAGTGAGAACAAAAAGTTTCTAGAAACGCTATCTTGATAAATATTTTTCTAAGAACACCATTTTGATAAATAAGTTTTCCACCTATTAGTAAAAGAAGATACAAATAAGCTTGGAGAAGCTTGGCGTTCAAACAAAAAAATATATATATAATTCTAATAATAATTAAAATAAAAAAAATAAAATAAAAAAAATAAAAAAAAACCTATTAGTAAAGAAGAGACAAATAAGCTTGGAGAAGCAAGAGAAGAGAGTGATCAGGGTCCTTTAAAAGTTAATTCTAGTTTGGTGCACATGTGAAACAAGCAACTTAGGGTGAAAGAAAAGGGCCCGGTTTAATTTAGTTCAAGAGCTTTATTTGTTATTATTTATTTTATTTATGATACGAGGACTTCATTCTGGTGATGGAGCTTCTCAAGACAAACTACGCTTTTCCTTTTTCAACAAAGATCATCATCAATACAAGAAATAAAACAAGTCATGCAAATCCAAATATGAAAAGAGGCCCAATTTGTCTCGACTGTGACTAGAATGTAAGTAGCAAAACAGAGAATATTACAATATCCACAAATAAGAACCCACCACCATCAGATAGAGATCATGTTGACTTATAAAAGACCTTAAAAAGCGTTATGGCATCGTTCAATCATCCATCCAAAACATTGGCAATACCTACAGTAGCAGCTTTCAGCCAAACCAAAGTCTGAGGCACCAGTGTCACTCAATTTGGGCTTCAATTAATCATCCTCAACCATAACCAAAAACAGAATCATGCCAAGTACCGGAACAAGTTCGGGTTCTCTTTGTCTCTTTCAAGATAATCGCGAGTTATCAGATCTTCGATTCTTTTCTTTATTGCTTTTACATCGGGCTGCACATGTTCATGATGACATCAACAAGAGATGTATGTAGACAGCATGAGAGAAATGTTCATAAGTGGAAACATATAGGTGGAATATCCAACCCGTTCACTTATGAAGTGAACAGGATGACTCGGGTCTTGTTTTATCTTTAATAGGTCAAAAAGAAAAAAGAAAATAAAAAAAGCTCGAACTAATACAGTTCAAAGAGGTTGAAAATGACCCAACAAGTATTATATTTAGTGCATAAAACCTCCTAAACCAGTTTGTTTAATTATTGTATTATTAAGATAATAATAAAAATTCTAATTCTATTTAACACACCACTTTATTGCAATAGTTTAAGGTTTCAGGACAAGACTGTCTATATGCATATGACTACACGAGTACCCTTTTTGGCCCGTTAACCAACCCACCCGGTTTGCCACATCTAGTTTGCATACACCTTAAGACCTTTTGTGAAGCAGTCCTATCAATATTGTGCATGTGTGGAATTCCTTAAGGCATTTGATGGTTAAAACTTTGTTACATGTGATGTTTTATTAATTTAAACATTTTCAATTTTTTGGAATTCAATTTAAATAATTCACAAGTTTATCCACATCAATTGTTTTAGTAACATACATCTGTAGAAGTATCAAATTTGAGATTTATGGTATGTCTTTATCTTTGTAAGAAATCATAACAAATTTTGGTGAGGCTTGTTTGTTTAACAATTAAGGCAAAATTTATTAATGAGTTAATTTTCTCATTGAAGTATTTTGAGAAAAAAGCGATTACCTTAAACATGCGGCCCAACTGTTCAACACACTCCATAACCAGCTGCTGGTATCCCAACACTTTTCTGCTCTTCATGATTCGCACAATTGAAGCATCAATTGCATACCGCCTATCCTTATCAACATCCTCAATAACCTTTTTCTTCTCATCCACAGGAGGTAGAGGAATCTAAATAAATTTATATAAAAAAATTATAATTTAATTATCTAATCAGAAGATATACACATACATACAAGGATGCATTCAATACAAAACTAACTTTAAGTAGAGAACCACTAGGACCGTCTAAGCACTTGTACTTAGTGCTTTGCAGATTTAATAGGGGAGAGAGAAATAGGCAGTTGTAGTTACACTGCCTTATGCATTTTATAGTTAGTTAAAGCAATATGCAGGTGTTAATAACCAGCAGCACCGAGGTGGAGATAAACACTTGGTGCCACTAAGCCGAGAGGCCAGCGGCAACTCAAAAAATAGTTATGTATTCAAAGACCCGCTTTACATACGTATATAAGTATATATTAAGTAAGAACACTCAGATACCTTGATCCTCCTCATTTTATCTGTAAACTTTGAGTTGAATTCAAAGTAATCAGTCGGAGATATTGTTTTGGTATTTGGCTCCTTGATAAGAATCTTATATTTTGCACATGACAAAGAATGGAGAAGCCTGACAACATCATCATCTGACAAGTTCAACTGACTCATAATTTCCTGATAACTCAATCGATCTGACAAGTTGAACAGTAGTAGAGCAGATGCCTTCAATCAAAGTCAAAACTTTAGACATTAAAAACTATTGTATACACATGAGTTAATAGTTAATACATAGAGCAGTTTTATATGAAAAACCTGGTAAGTTGTGACAATGAGCTCCATAGTTTTTGGTTCGAATTTTCCGTTTATGTTGCAGGTACCCAACGAATATATCCATGTAAGTTTCCTGTGCTTTGTTTTTGTTTGATAAAACTCTCTGAAAACTTCAACACACTTTACCTAAAGGAAAGATGATAACAAAAGTAAACACACTAGAGAGCCATTGAGCCATATATTTTTTCTCATAAAAAAGTTGTCATACCATCTCTGCTGGGAGATTTAGGTCAAAAGATTTGTAACTTGGCCAGAAACCAGTAGTCAGCACCGTTACAGTCAAGTCAATTCCAGGACTAACATTTGAATTATTGCTCAGGTACTCCTCAAAGTGGGATTGGTTTTCCTTTGCCAATGTTAAATCTGTAACCTGAAAAGTAGACACAAAAGGTGGAGACATTAGTTAAGATCATACAATGTAGGGTCGATTTGGTTATGCTTATCTCTAACATGTCAATTTTTAAAATAAAATAAAAAATAGCTAATACAGATCAAATGGGTCGAAGCAGATCCAAATTCCAAAGTGTAATTTTAATGCATAAAATATCCTAAATCACTTTATTCAAAACATAACATTATCAATTAAATAATATAACTTATGTAATCATATCTGAGAATAACTATTTATAACAACTGAAAGTGATTCTAATTACTTATGCATACTTACCATTCCCTCCATTTTTGATGTGAACTGACCGCCACATTGTTGCTTCAGCTTTGTCAAAATACTTCTCTCATGCTCATCATTGGCACTTTTGTCAAACAAAAGTCGCCGTGCGAGTTTTTTCCTGGAAATAGAATAAGTCAGAAGTTAGATTAGGTGATTTCGACCCATTTAAATATGAATGGATCAATTCACGAGTACAATAAAAATTGCTTAAAAGAATAAGGGTCAAACTGTCACCCCAAAGGGTACTTTTGATGCATAGAACCTCCTAATTAATATTTATTCGACCCATTTAAATATGAATGGATCAATTCACGAGTACAATAAAAATTGCTTAAAAGAATAAGGGTCAAACTGTCACCCCAAAGGGTACTTTTGATGCATAGAACCTCCTAATTCATATTTATTCGAGCATATAGATTATGATTGAGATACTATAATGTTTTGTAATAATATTAGCACACTAGTGATGGATAGAAAATTCAAGCCTTCCAACAAGTGTTTTAGTCAACTCAACCCACCCATCCATTTTGCAACCTCTAATTGTCAAATGAAGCAAAAGTAACATTATTATACCAGGCAGGTCATGTTCATCAAAACTTAAATAAGTGTACCTATAAAACTCAGCAAATAGATCTTTATCACTGATATAGGCAAGCAGCTTCACAACCTGCAGATTAGATGGACAACTCAAATGTCACAACCCGCATTTACAATTTTATGAAGAGAATGACATCTAGAACAATGAACATACCTTCTCAAGTGTGTCTTCAATGGCTTCATCACTCAATTTCTCACTTCCACCCTTCTTAAGAATATTATCACAAAATGTGGCAAGCAACTCTGCACTTGAACTTCCAGCAACACCCTTATTGCAGAATATTTCAAATGCTTCTTTAAGTGCCTGGACAAAATAAATATATATAATTAATAAAAGTAAGAAAAAGAAAATTCATATTAGCGGTTTATCAATAAAAACTAATATGCATACCTTGTGGAAGAGGGTATGGTTATTAAAACAGTCATTTACATATGCCAGGTACTTATCATGGAGCTCAATCACTTTTCTAACAAAAACCTGAACACAGACACAGCAGTACACATAAGTTTCTCATCATAAATACATTATTAACATCTGAAGATACCATGTTATCATTATTACAGTATTACCTGTTCCTGCAAACCAACCACGTCTCTCTTTTCGGCCTGTAAGGAACAACAAAACAGATTTATAAACATATAATTTCAAAACGTTGTGAATTAACATGTTTAGTATGTACAAACCTTCTTGTTACTTGCAGCATCTTCGGCTTGTTTAACCAAAGTTGTACCTTCAGCAGTGACATGCTGCACCACATAAAAATGCATATGAAACAAGAAGACTGAAAAAGAACATAAAGGGCAAACCCGGTGCATGAGGCTCTAGGGCCTTTAGGTGAAAAAGAATTTAAGGGCAACAAATTTGTTTCCAATATTGCAAACCTGCTTAAACATACTAGATACAGGATCTAGTCCCCGTGGAATCTTTGAAAAGAGTCTGTACATCCTTGATAAATCATCAACCTAAACAAGAAGAAGAAGGTCAAACCACAAAACCTATCTAAACAATATTTTCTTTTAAATAAAAGTTGCTGTTAAATGCATACCTTGTCATCCCTGAGCAATGCATGACAACCAGAGTGTTCCTTCTCAAGCAATTGAGTTGCATAAACAGACAACAACTCATGTTGAACTTTCTACACACAACCAATTGGAGATGCACACAATAAATAACCATAAAAGGAATATTGCAGAAAAACTTTAGAGAAAACAAAACAAACCTCGAGCAGCTTTGGCTCACTGCTGACATGAAGATAATGAGAAACTCTGTCTTTTTCCCTTTTCAAGCACTCCTCCGCCTGAAATTTCATATATAAAAAGATGCTTACAATTCTCAAAAATAAGATCCTGACATCATAAATTCACTTTCAAGATAATTGTTTTACCTTGAGCATATAATCTGGACAAGGGTCATCTAAGATCCAGTTTGAAGCCTTGCGTGAATAATATGCTGCTGTATCTTTAAGCATGGATGATTCAAAATCATTCTCATAGTACTCCATTTGCCCCATTCCTATCTCAACAAATATATCTAGAACATTTTTAAGTAAAGCTCGGTCAATCTGCTCTCCTTCACGCTCTTGATCAATCTGGTTATAGATCATTAGACAATTTTTCAATGAGAATTTAGTACAACCAAATTTGCAGAGAAAACAATGGATAAATGCATACCAGAGATATTACAGCATCTCTCACTTTCCCGTTCACCTCTTTGTATACCTAACAACCATATCCCACATTAAACCAAAACATAGTATTTCAAGAAATTGAGAAAAGATGAAACATAATGATTTATGTCAAAGTATTTGATACACATTTCCATTCCTAATTTATAAAAATATTATTTGGAATCTTTTATGCATCGAAACTCTTTCAATATTTATTTTATTGAACTTCACAGTTTTTTACTGAATACACTCATAATATACCAGATCACGGAAACAGGAAAGTCCAACTTCATTCAGTGGAGGAAGAGATCGCCGGGCTATAAAGTAGCGATCAAGATAGTGGAAGAATCGGGAAAGCCACCGAACCATGACTTTATGGTTAGACCACCTTCTCACAAGCTCCCTGAGCATGAACTCATCATGTTTCTCTCTTAAAGAAGGTAACACCTGCATAACAAAATCTATCACTTAAACAAACAAAACTAGGTAACACAGAATCTTATCATTTATAAATGAGAAAGGCAAAACAGTGACACCAACTTTTAAAAAATCAATATAAATGTAAGCAAGCACAACCATCATGGTAAATGGAACAAGCATGCATTTGTTCGACAAACCCTGAATATGGCCTATGCTTCTACAGTTATAAATTCTGTGCAGCATCAGAAAAGAAAATTAAGCCCTAGCAGCACGCATGCAAGATCAAAGGCGTGCAAACTATTAAACTAAATGCTTGTTTGGAGCTGTTTTGGTTTAATCATACCGTTAAGGTCTGATTGTTTTACCCAGCTCAATAATTATGACCATCCTTTCGTTTCGTTTGTACCTTTTTCCTTTATTTTTTCAATGTAGTAAAAAACAATAGGCTAGGCATTGGATATAAATGAAAGGGAAACAATAAATTCCACCATGTTATCATGTTTAATCTATTCTTAAACTCGATTAGTATTTCCAAAAGAGTAGTGTGCGTAGAGGTATAAATGATTAGATGCAAGCAGATCCTAGCATGTTGATGGTTATTTTCAGTAAGATACTAAAAAACAGATCCCTGACAATCCAATGTTTAGTTTTTATTAACCTCCCCGCCTTTCTATGCAAAAGTTCTCCTTATTAGTTATATTTATTGTAAGTTAATAAAAGAGAGGCCTTATAATTCATGGAATTCTATATGCATTGAACTTGTTTGCAGATAAAAATAATGCATAATATTTAATACGATTAATGTATGCCTTTATTAGGTTCAGAAATTAATTGCAGTGTCCTATCATCCGATGGTGCACATTAGCAAATAATAAAAAATAACTTTTCACATTAGCATACAAGGTTTCAAAAATAGCTCCCGAGGATATGCAACAAGTTATACATGTCTGAGAAAGGATACGAGATTTACCGCTGAAGTAATGTACTCTTCAAAAGACTCACGATACTTATCGTACAACTGTTGTGAGTAGTCATGTGGCGGTTTCTGTGTGCACATGTTGTAGATTGTTCTGAAACAAAGTTTAAGGAGATACACAAGATTTAGCTTGGTAGAATCAATGGGAAACAACAAGAACAAATAGAGTGAGAATGATACGTGTAGAGCATCATGTAGTCCTCTGAGCTAAATTGTGGCTCGGGAAGGCCTTCTAGAATATTCTTCAACTTTGTAATTCCTTTCTGCATGAAGTCCCATCCTTGCTCTAAGTCTATCGTTTTTCGCTCGTTCATTTTGATTAGGACTTCACACCAGCTTACAGCTCTGCAAGAAAGGAAGACTTTATTAATTCATCAAGGCAACCATAAATAAAAAGGATAAAAACTACTAATTCCTAAATTAGGTATGTGTGACATAAAAAAGGAAAAAAGTATCCAAAACTGAAAGCAAGTTTAATTCATTCATCTGAACAAACTGGAACAATCAATTCAACACAAAAACCAACATAACTACAATTCAAACGCCTATAAAACCAACGAGAAGCAGATACATCAAATTCAAACAACAAAACACATTTTAGGGCAAAAAACTCACTCCTCGAAACCGCCATTCCCAAAAACGATCGTAGAACAACCTAATACCAAAACACAAACCCTAAACAATAATTGCGGACCTCGCATAAACCCTAAACGCCTAAAAAACCAAATCCAAAACAAACATTACCAAAAAAATATCATCAATACAAGCCGCATCAACACGGCGACGAGGTTTCGATGGAAATCAAACGAGAAGTAACTTCAAAAGAGGCTTCGAGAAGACGACAATCAGGACATGTGATCACAACAAATTGATTCCGATTTTACGTGATTTTTTCGCGCAGAATTCGGGAATCAACCAGAGGCGGATGCATAAAGGGATTGATATGTGAATAGAGAAGCAAGAAAAGTGATTACCTGACGGGAGGTTCCTTGGAATCGAAGAGCAGAGTACGAACGAGTGAGAGAGAGAGATTTGGGATCTTCTTCTCTTTCTCTCTCTTTGTGCTTCGCTTTAATTTAAGCCCTTGTTCCTTTTTCGTGCATATCTTCTACAGAGTTATTATTGCGTATGTATGTATTTTTTTACCGATGTGTTATTATGTTATTATAAGAATTTTGGTTTATATTAAGAAATATAAGAAGTATTTATAGTCGTTATATCTTTAACTAAATAAAGATCGTGACCCAAAGTTTCTGTGCAGAATTAAAAAGAAAAATAAAAGATGAAATGACATTTTTTATTTTTAATCAAGTTCTTTCTATTTTTTTAACTTTTATAACTTTTGGATACGACATTTTTTTAAATTACATCATAAAAACGAGCATTTATTAATTTAAAGCGTGTACAATGTGGTTATATATAAAATTAAAAAAAATTACTCTTTCAATTGTATCAAGATTTTCAGATCATTGTGTAATATTGTGTCAAATGTTTAGATCATTGTGTCATATTGTGTCAAAAAATTTCAGATTATTGTGTCATATTGTGTCAAAATGTTCAGGCCATTGTGTCATATGGTGTCAACAATCGAAAAAAGTAATTTTTTTAATGTTATATATAACAACGTTGTACGCGTTTTAAAGATAAAAAACGCCCATTTTTATTGTGTGAGTTTTTTTTTAAAATAATGTCGTATGCGAAATATCCAATGGCTGTGATTCTTTCTGATCATTCGTATCCAAACCAAACTTCTAATTTGAACCTCTCTCTCGTCTTGGGTATTTGTATATGCGTTGGGAAGTCTAATTTATTTTATTTTTTTACTACAAATTTTGATCACTGATAGAGACATTACATCACACATTCGATCATCTCCAAACCTCTCATTTATAATGTCTTTGGGTATCTCCCCCCTAACCAATTTGTGACACTCACTCTCAGACTTGCATTATGAGGGGTCACGTATCATATTTACTCATGAACACAAGGTACAACGGAGATAACTAAAGTAGCGGAAATTTGAAACTTTTATTTATAAAGCCAAGTACTACAAGTAAGAGAGATAGTTTACATAAAGTAATTTTAACTATAACTACGGTTATTTCTATAACTATGTCAACTTGCCAAAACATCCCCACCGATAGCTTGCCCGTCTAATCCTTTATCACAAGGGTCTTCTCATTGCTATTTGAAACCTCACCTTGACCTGACATTAGAGATGCACATTTTACCCACGAAAGCGGGTACCCGTGGGTACCCGACCCGAGTGGGGCGGGTATTACCCGTATTAACGGGTAATGGGTCGGGGACGGGTGTTATATTTCAAACCCGAAGCGGGGATGGGTCGGTACGGGTATGACACTACCCGCCCCGTTTAAACCCGAATATATATATATATATATATATATATATATATATATTGTGTGTGTGTCATTATTATACAATTATACATGTCTGTTAATAGAAAATAAATAAAATCCCTTATATTTAACGTAACCGAGGAGTCAGGAATCAAAATCTAAAAGCAATATTGAAAGTTGAAATAATAATAAACATTAGTAAATGGGCCAAATGTCTGTTCATCTTCGCCTCGGCGAGTAAAAGGCAAGACCTAACTATACAAATTCATTCTTCATTCTTAATCTTTCACTGCCTACATTTTAAGAATCAAGACTCAAGATTCAAGAGTAGATTTAAGTTCAATCCGGTTACTGTCATTCTTTGATTTAATCTTTCATATATATGTTTGTTGAGGTTTCTCCTTAGTTCTATGTTCTATTTTTTAGAAGTTTAAATTGTGATGGTCTGCAAAATAGCAAAAGCTTTCATATATATGTGATTAATCTTTAAAGTTTTCTTTATAGAAGTTTGATTTGTGATTTAATCTTTCGTGATGGTCAAACATCAAAAGGTTCCTATATTATTTTTCATTTTTTTTACTTAAACGGGTACCCATCGGGTTCCCCATACCCGGTGGGTTTTCTTTTAGTCGTACCCACTGGGTATTAGGCGGGTTTGGGGCGGGGATGGGTATGGAGATTTAGTTCGGGTGCGGGTGCGGGTACGGGTATTATTGTCTCCGCTATTACCCGTCCCCGTGGGCATCCCTACCTGACATACATATATATTTTTGAAATGTCAGCTTACGCTGGTGAGTTCTATGTTCTAAAAACTTACCTCGTTCTGAGGCCAAAACCTTTGGACCTGCAATATCATTTTTACAAACATTTATTAAGTATAATACATAACTAGGCATGTTTTTCAATAGAAAATATTTAGCCCATTATGCTTACTAACATTTCGATTGCTTCTTAGTCTATATCTTTACTTCCATTCGTTATTCTATAAGCAGAGACTAAGATATACTTTCATGACTAACTTCCATCTGCTATTTATAAGCAGAGATCTATCTTTCATCCATAATTTTATAAGCAGATACCTATCTTCCATCTGTTATTTTATAAGCAGCGACCTATCTTTCATCAGTTATTTTACAAGCAGAGACCTATCTTCCATCCGCTATTTTATAAGCAGAGAATACTTTCAATAGCAATCCTAACTCTCCTATTACTACTACCCGCCCCTAGTTAAATACCCAAGTGACTTAGGTTTATTAGTAGACAACGATAAGATATTCATATACTGCAACAAGTGAACATCCCCCAGTTTACCATTAGAGTATATATATGTACCAGCGGCGTATCCACCACACTTCTGATATACCGATTAACTAATATTATTATGCTTATATATAGGAAGTACCGACGGCGTATCCACCACATAATAATAAAGCAAATGCATCTCCTGTTCTCATGTATAAATAGATATTCACTATAATGTCTACTAACAATTCTCTATCACTTGACTATTTAATATTAAAGCAAGTATAACACGTACCTTATCACAGTCATTATAATTGCGTTATAACACGTATAAGCAATTTCAAATCATTTTTCATAATATATCATACATATAGTCATATATATATATATATATATAGGAAAAATGGACACTATTAATCCTAACTATTCCATATTGGCCAAAAATAATCCTACCTAATTTTTTGTACACTATTAGACTTATAAATTAACCATGTTTTTACCAATAATCCTTCCGTTAATTTTTTAAACCCCCGTTAACCTCAGCTTACGTGGCTGCTTAGGTGGCTATTTTTTTACCGTTCCTTGCTGATGTGTAATCAAATATCCCAAATTCAGTATACAAGCCCTAAATCGACTAAATCGATCACTTAATCTCACACACTTCCACCGTATACGAACCCTAATCCTCTGATCGAACACCATCAGCATCGTTCCACACTGAATGAACCCTAATTCTCTGATCGAACCCTAATCCTCTGATCGAACACCATCAGCATCGAAGCAATGGTTGATCGTTTTCACATCAGCTTACACTATGGAGGTGAAATCAAGTACCAACCGACCGTGTGGTATTCTGGAGGTATGTCAACTGGAATTTCAATTGAGAGTGATAAGATGTCCTTCTTCGAGCTTTCAGATTATGCTGTAGAGTATGGCAAGTACAAGAAGGGATGGTTTTCCCTCCATTGGGTTGTTCCAGAAATGGATCTCGATGGTGGATTGTTACCCCTGGTTGATGATAAAGATGTAGCAAGCATGGTAGACATACTAGGCTCTAAATTCACTGGAATTTTGAATGTATATGTTAACCCTATAATACCAGAAGTGGAGCCCATGGTCCAACAACCCAGGTCCATTAACCAAAAAGCCCAACCGAATACAGATGAAGCCCATTCAAGCCCATCTGAAACAGGTTCAGATTCAGGAGGTGTTGAATATCTTGGGGAAGGAGATGAGGTTGTTGGTAGAAAATCTGAAAGTACAGGTTCTGAGTCAGAAGAAGAAACTAGATCTGTGGGACTGAATAATGAAGTAATTGGATGTGAAGGTGATACAGATGATGAGGAGTGGCAGTCATCAGTTAAAGCCATAGTCAAGGTAAAGAAGGTTGCTGAATTATCTCAAAAGCACTTGGTTGATAGCATTTTGAAGAAGAAAGATTATTCCTTTGAAGGTCCTGCTGATAACAAGGATGAAGCTCATGATGAAGAACACAAAAAGGATGAAGGCTATAGTTCTTATGAGGACTCAGAAGCAGATGTTAACTCTCCTGGAGAAAGTGATGATGACAACATAAGAGGAAAAAAGTACAAGGTAGATGTTCCTATTGTTACTCAGGATACAGATTGGACTAAGTGTGATTGGGTTGTTGGTACAAGGTTTGCAACAAGATCTGCTTTTAAAGATGCAGTTAGAAGGTATGCTGTTATGAATGGTAGGAGTCTAAAGATTACTATTAGTGATAGGAAAAGGCAAGGGAGAGTAGGTGTTACTTGTGTTAGTGATTGCCCATTTAGGCTATATTTGTCTGTTAATGAAAAAAAAGGTTGTTTTATGGTAAAGAGGGCTTTTACCACACATACTTGTCAAAGAAACATGACAAGGAATACACAGCTTACTACTGGATTTGTGGCTTCTGAATTTTTGCCAATTTTCAAAACAAAGCCATACTGGCCTGCTAAGGAGATCCAGGCAGCTGTGAAGGAAAAGTACAAATGCTTCATTGGGAAATGGTTTGCATATAAGGCTAAGTCTATTGCCCACAGAAAACTACATGGATCCATGAGGGAACACTATAGCAAGATAGGCTCATACTTGGAGATTCTAAGAAATGTGAATCCTACTTCTACATTTGTGTTGGTCACTGTTCCATCCTCATTTCATGGAATTGATAGTCCTAATGAAGTGTTCTTTAGGATCTTTGTGTGTTTTGATGGTGTGAGGAAGGGGTTTTTAGAAGGATGCAGAAAGCTATTGTGTTTGGATGGATGTTTCTTGAAAACTTTCCTTGGAGGCATGCTCTTGGCGGCTATTGGAAGAGATGCAAATGACCAAATGTACCCAGTGGCTTGGGCAGTGGTAGAAGGTGAAAATAATGACAGCTGGGGGTGGTTTATGCATGAACTTTACAAATGCTTGGGAGTCACAGAAGAAGGTAGGGGTTGGACTTTGATATCAGACCAACAAAAGGTATGTACTAACCTTTTAATTACTTATGCACTCACACTTTAAGACTACATTGTATGCTTATTATGTTACTTGTAAATGACAACAGGGATTGCTTAAGAAGAATAGGAAGAGGGACCCTCATGAAGATCCCAAGAGGCCAGGTAGATTGACAAAACATGGCATTAAGATGTGTTGTAGTATATGCAAGTCAACTTCTCACAACAGAAGAAAGTGCCCTGAAAGGGGTAAGGCTAGAGCAGAAGTGCCAAAGGCAAAGAAGCCTAGAGGGAGACCAAAAAAGGTACTCAAGCTGAATGATGAAGCTGGACCTTCAAATGTGAAGCCAATTGAAAAACCCAAGAGAGGAAGGCCAAGGAAATTACCAACTCCTCAAGCTAGCCAATCCTCACAAGTCATTCAAGCAACTCAACTTTAAATAAGTTTAGGATGTTTGGGTTGTTTAAAAACTTCTATTTTGGATGAATGTTTATGTTTTGGATAAGTTTAGGATGTTTATGTTTTGGATGACATGTTTTGGATCATGTTTTGGATGGATGTTTATGTAATGAATGTTTTGGATGGATGGTAATCTATATTTTCGGTTCATGGTTTCTTAACAGGTTTGTGTGTGAAACAGTTTGGTTCATGGTTCCTTAACAGGTTCACAGTTTGGTTTCTTAACAGGTTTGTGTGTCAAATAGATTGGTTCTTGGTTGCCTTAACAGGTTCATAGTTTGGTGCATTTGGTTCCTTAACAGGTTCACAGTTTGGTTTGTGAGTCAAGTGGGTCATTGTATGTCAAACTAGTTAATGGGTCATGGAGCAAACATGTTAATGCAGGAAACTGGTTATTGGTGTCAAACAGGTTTGTGCTGGTGGATTGTGTTTCCATAAAGATCAAAGTAGATTCCATTAACTCACAACATTGTTATATCATTACACATGGTACATTCACATCACAACATAAATTATATAAACTAGTACTAATCCTAACAACATAAGCTTCAATTTCTTAACTTCGGACTTCAACATCTTCTTCTCTGCTTCCAGGTTCATCTTTGCAGCTTCGAACTCTCTGTTTTTAGCTTCAAGCATGTCGTGATTCAAGTGTAGTCCCAAGGCTCGATCAACTTCATCTTTCCACATAAAAAAGCTGCATTTGTTGTCCTACATTATAGAAAAACAGAAATTGGCTTGAATCATCTCATTAAATTGAAAGTGGGGTTGAATCAATAGCAAAATAGAAAACATACGAGCCATAAGGGACATCCATAGAAACCTTCTCCAGGTCTTGAGGTGTGGTTACCTGCAACCCTTGGAATTGCGGGTAAAACATGGTGGCAGTAGAGATTCCCATCCAATCCAACCTTAAAAACCTTACCTTTCTTTGAAGACGAAGCAGATGACGCTGAAGATGAACTCATCTCGTCGATTAGGGTTATTGGAGGACGGAGACAGTGTAGATTTGGGGATTTCAGACGCTATTAGGGTTTTAAACCGATTGGGGGTAGCTTTTGTTACACATCAGCAGGTGACGAGGATGGAAAATAGCCACCTAAGCAGCCACGTAAGCTGAGGTTAACGGGGGTTTAAAAAATTAACGGAAGGATTATTGGTAAAAACATGGTTAATTTATAAGTCTAATAGTGTACAAAAAATTAGGTAGGATTATTTTTGGCCAATATGGAATAGTTAGGATTAATAGTGTCCATTTTTCCATATATATATCAATTATAGACATTTCACGTATAAGCATTTTAAAACATTTTCATAACAGTTCACGTATATATCAATCCAAAACAGTTTAACAGTTTAATATATCCATTTAACAGTTTAACACTTTAACATATTAATATATCCGTTTGAAATCATTTTAATAATTTAAAATATTTCATATATAAGTACTTGAATGCATTTCATAAGATTGTATGTATATCAACCTGAAAGCATTTAAAAGTGGGCTCATATAACTCACCTTAATTTTTTAACCGGTTCACGTGGACATAATCTTTGTTACTTCCCGATTAAACTAAATTTACGTATCGTATGACATTAACGCAAGATTTTATATAATAAACACTTCCTATGTTTATCTCTATATTTTATTGTCTTAATATTATATAGTTATCAAGATTATCCATCTTATAGGCCAAAATGACCAAAATGTCCTTATAGGCAAAATACATTTTGTACTAATAATATGAAGACGTGCATTTCTACAAGTAAATGCTCACCCCGGGATCGCCCAGTGAGGTATGGCAGGCCTCAGTTGGGATTAATGTGACACCCCCACTATGCTAGAAACCCTAGAGTACAAGCGCTTACCGTTCAGGTTCGCACGAACTTCTAATTACCCGAATAACTCGGTATATTAATATGTTATTGTTTCTCACTTTTTAGGCCATATATATTTATTATATATATAAGCATGTTACAATATCAAAAATCAAGTCCCCATAACTCCCGAATTGTTCAGTATCAATTAATCATATTCCAAAATCATAATTTGACGTATTTCTCATTTAATTATCAAAACTCATTATTATTTGAAATAAACTTAGGGTTTTATCAATTATAACATTTTATAATATACCTTAAAATATCAAACCTTAATTAAATCCCGTTTACCCAATTTTTGCAGAACAACGTTATGAAAACCCTAATTTTGACATATCATCAAAACGAATACCAAACCTGAAATAAACATAGGGCTAAGTACATTATTTTAGGATTACCTATAAAAATTCAGACCCTAATTCCAACCCGATTACCCAGTTTTAGCAAAACAAGCTCAAGAACCCTTAGTTTTTATACATTTGTAGAACTTGACAAAACAACTATATTATCAAAAACTGAAAGAGGTTATTGTAGAGCATACCAACTAATGTAGAGCTGTAAAACTTCAGCCTCCAACTCCTCCTCGTTTGGTCGTACTAAGCAGAAGAAGCTTCGGGTAAGAAAGTGGGTTTTAAGAGAGAAATTCGTGAATTGGTGAGTGATTATGGACGGATTGAAGGTCGCCTATGGTCCCTCCACGCAGTAGGATGACTAATTCAATGAAAAACAACGCGTAAGTGGTCTAATCGTGCTCTCCCAAACTACCTCGTGGTATTTTTTGCGCTGCAACCCACGACTATACGCACATAATTCCTTGGCCACAACCGCGATACGCCCTGGAGTTTATAGAATGACAATTTCGGTACCTATACTTTATATTTACGTTTTAACCCTCTGAACTTGTACCTTTCTATCATTTTATGCACTAAAACTTTATGGGACATAAATCAAATTGGTTCTCAAATGATCCTCTCCCTATATATATATATATATATATATATATATATATATATATATATATATATATATATAATCTTCACTAATTTGCATTTTAGCCCCTCAAACTTTAGTATACTTATTATTTTATGCCTCGAATCATGTTAGAGTATATTTCTAATAAGTTCCAAGCCTCGGGATTTGTATGTTGATAATTAGAAACACGTATATTACATTAATATGTTACGTCTTATTTACTTTAACAACCCTTTGACGTTCAAACATGTTTTTGTCTATTTTTTACACGTTTAACTATTCAAACACGTATTCTCACGTATATGTTCATCAAATGAATACTTCACATGCATTCATGTTATTCATATATATACATATATGTATATGTATTTACACACGTATTTAAGACAATGCAATTGCATAACATATGTATAAGAAATGTACAACATGTATCAATTTATATATAATACAATGTAAATTGAAAGTTGAATAGTAATGTTTTTGTTTCTTTTAAATTGACCATACCTTTTTATTTGTTTTGTTAAGTTTAGTCCTTGGTTTTACTGTGGGCAGTACTCAGTATTATACTGGCTTCTCCTGTACGCTTCCGACATATTCTCTTTTTTCTCTGCCATCTCTCTTAAAACAGATGGACTGAGTAACCAAAACCACTTGCTTCCTTCCTCTCCAAACCCTAATTTACGTTCTTCCCCCTTTCACCTACCTTTCGAAACCCTTAAACTTCGATTTCCCCTTTCCTACCACCACCGATCAAATCGCTGACCATGTATCGCAACAAAGCTTCTTCATCTTCATCAAACGGTTCTCCACAACGCTCATTCGATCAGCCTCATCATCACCGGCGGCGAGATCGACATCCAAGTTTTCATCCTTCCTCTACCACTAACCGCCGCCCAAATTTCGTAATCACTCCATTCCGCGAATAACGACCACGACTACAACGATCGTTACAAAATCGTTACTCTGATGGGGAAATTGAACTTCGTTCCCGACGGTTTCTGTCTTTATCAGACCATTGTGGTGGCCGCTAGGTTTTACTACCAGCAGTGGTGTAATGCACTTGAGATGGTGGTATATTTATGGCGAGTTTTGTTGACGAAATCTGGTGGCGTTGCCACTATACGTTGATGTGGTTTTCGTGTTCCAGATTCTTTTGGAGGATGAACCGTGTTGTGGAGTTTGAGTTTTACATATGGTAGATGTTTATTCTGGGGATGCTTCCGGTGGCTAATCGTCGTTGCTATGGTTATGGCTTTGTAGTATTTATGGATCTGTGGTGCACGATGTACTCTTTGTTTAATTGGTTGTGATGGTCGACTTACCTGAGCCTTGCCGGACTCTATGCCCTCCACAGTCGCTAGGCATCTGTCTTTTTCATGGTGATATTGTAGAAGCATATTCCTATGCTATGACGTGTCTCGTGTATTGTATCTATGTGAGCGGGTCTTTGTATGAAGTGTAATGACTATATCATTGGCACCGGACCAGATGGTCCGGCGGACCAAATGGACCGGCGGACCAAATGGTCCGGGCGTACCATTTGGTACGCAACCTATGTAGTCACTTACTATAAATAGGGTGTGTTAGAATGTGCAAGTGAACCAGTTGAACACTTTTGTCATTCTACACCTTTCTGTGTGTGTTTCTAGAGAGAGAAACTAGAGAGAGTTCATTGTAATCTCAAGTGATTCAATAACAAATCTCTTATTTACATCTCGTGTTCACTACATTGATCAAAGCATGCAGTAGTAAGATCGTTTCTCGTTTCTACAAGTGGTATCAGAGCTATTGGTTGCTCTATAGCTGTGTTTTTGATCATTTTTCGGATTTTTAGAGAGAGAAAGTTTGGGTTTCTTCACGTTTTCATCAAAATCTTCCAATTCCGAGTGTTTCTGAGATGAAAAATGATTTCTAAGTGTTTCTGGAGTGATTTCGCACCTCACTGAATCAAATTCAAGCTTCAAAAGTCGCAAAATTGAAAAATCATTCGATTACAGCTTGGTCCACAGGTCGAAATTCTGGTCCGCCGAATGAGTTTTCTGATCCGCTGATTTGGTCCGCGTAGGCAATCTTCATAATTCTGATCCGTGGCAGTTTCAGCATACCATCTGATCCGCGGCAGTTATTTCAGCGTACCAACTGATCCGCTAGTATAATTCTGGTCCGCTAGTTCGTCTGATCCGGAATCTGGTCCGCTAGTACAAATTTGATCCGCCTGATTGTTTTTGTCCGGAACTGGTCCGTTGTTTTTGTTTTGGTCCGCTGGCAGAAAAGTGACCTTCACTAAAACTGACGTAACTTGAGAACCGTAAAGAGTTACGGAACCCAATACCAGCCAAAACGTTCGTCTCGACGAGATCTAGGACTTGTATCCACCTACAGCCAGTACCGTCCAGTTTTGACCCCCAAAATCCGCTTGGAAGACCTCCGTTTTTGAGTTCGAAGTTTTTGAAGTATTATTCTCGGTGAAAAATGTCTGATTTTCAAGCGTTTGCGGCTATCCAAAGCACGGTACAAGCTATGCTCAATTTTGATAATGAAATAGGAACAAGACAGAAAGTTCACAAGTTGTTTAAATTGTAAGATTATCAAAATTGGAAGAAACGTTTTTCTGCATATATTAGCACAAATGATATTGATTTGTGGATTCCGATTCGAAAGTTGTATGTGCGTCCAACTGACAATTGAGAATATAAAGAGATTCAAGATTTTGATAAGGATGAAAGAAAAAGTTATGAACTTGAACAAAAAGTTTATGGTTATCTTTCCATTGCTTTACCTACCGAGTTGTTACATCAATTCAGTACTTGCAAGAAGGCTAAACAGTTATGGGATGCTTTATCTGCTCGATGTGAAGGCAATGATCAATATAAGAAGAGTCGACGAAAAGTGTTGAACAAGGAATTTGAAAATTTTCAACAATACGACAAGGAAAATATTTCTGCTCTTGTTTCAAGGTTTTCACATCTAATTAGTGAGATGAAAGTTGTCAAGATTGAAAAGACCGAGGAAGAATTGAAATGAAAAATTAATGGAAGCATTACCAGAGAAATGGGAAAGTTATGTGTTGTTGATTACTCATGACAAAGACTATTCCACATTATCATTTCATGATTTGACCGGAAAGCTTCATGCTCGAGAAATGGAAATGATGAATTCAAACAAGTCCACTGCTCAATTACAAAATCCTGAATTATATCATGGACAAAATTCTGCAAGTATCAATGCAAAGGCAAAATCATTCAGTGTTAATTCATCAAATCCACCTCAAACTGCTTTTGTTGTTGGTCATGGTTCAGGAAATTCCGGAAATTCTTCAAGAGGGTGTAACTTCACTGTTCCAAATCATTCAAGTTCGACTTCATATTCAGCAAAAACACCGGATGAGCACTTGGCATTAATCTCAGCTTTGTTATCTTCATATTATGGATTGTTGAATGGTGGGTTAACAACATCTAATTTGATTGAAGAAGATTTTGATCAGATTGATCCTGATAAATCTTGAGCAAATGGATATCAATTGGCAACTGGCAATGTTAGCTCAACGAGTTAAAAGATTCAAAAAGAAGACAGGTTTTCAAAGTTTAAATCCAGATGGCAAGGTTGGAATAGATAAATCCAAAGCAAAATGCTTTAAATGTTCTAATTTTGGACATTTTGCTCGTGAATGTTCCAAATCAGATGCTTCTTCATCAAAGTCTTCAACAGCCTTGGTGTCTCAAGTTGATAAACAATATGATTGGGGGCAAACTTCTAATTCTCCAATTGCTTTAACTGCCATTGCTTCTGCATCCAATGAAGGTTGTGATTGGGATGCTGATGTACTTGAAGCATTTGAAAAAGCACGAACATCGAATAAAGGCCATGATTGGGCTACTGATGAAATTAATGATGAGTCTGCATGGACTGGTTCATCTGCAATGATTGCTCAACTTGTTCATAGTGATAATGAAGAAGAAGTTACTGATTCTGAATCTGAAACAAGTGGTTCTGGAGATGGTGGCTATGAATCAGTTTGTGAGTTCTGTTCTCAAAAGGACAAGAAGATTCAAGCATTGATAAAAGAAAATGAGTTGTTTGTTGATGAAAATAAAAGAAAGATAGAAGCTTTGACAACTGAAAAGCAAAACTTAGAAGTTTTAATTCAAGAATGTTCTTCTCAGAAAGAAAAGTTTTCAGATTTTCAAGCAGAGTTTGTTGAGAAAGAATCAAAATTTGAAAGTGTTAAACAAGAGTTTGAACAGAAAGTTACAACGTTATCTGAAGAAAAGGATGACTTAGTCAAGGAAGTTGCGAAATGGAAGGCAGAAGCTGAGGATGCTGCCAATGATTTTAATAATTTTGTTTGAAAAGTCCAAGATTAAACTTGATTTACTTACCAAGGCTTCTGATGATTCGGTTGCTAAAATTGAAGCATATCAGCTTGATATGGAGAAGTTGTTAGATGAGAAGCGAGAACTGACAAGAGTAAATAAGTTGCAAAATGCAAATTTGGATATTCAGAAAAGAAACGAAGATAAACTTGAGAAGGAATTATTGGCCGGACTAGATGAGTTGCGATTGCAAAAATATGAAACTAATAAAGTGGCAAAGAAGTTAATTGCAACAGAAAAGGAGTTGGCTGAAGCTCATCAAAGAATTTCTGAATTAAAGATTGAAGTCATTGATTCAAAACGTCTTTTGAACAATGTTACTAATTCACAATCTTTTACAAGTTTCTTGGCAAAGGATGAGAATTTTGAAAGGATGTTCAACAAAACTGTGTCACCACCAGGAAGTCTCAAAGAAGGCATTCATGATTTGAAAGACAAGGTTGAGACTGGTGATTATTCTGAATTTGTTAGTTCTAAATCGGTTGAAGGAAAGAAAGAGGAAAAAGGTAAGAGTACTGAAAATTCTGAAGCTCAAAAGGGTGTGTCTGGTTCTTCGTCTACAGACAAAGAGAAATCAGCAAGTTCAAACACTGACATTGATGAAACAATTGTCAATGCTCCAAAAGATCTCAAGAAAGTTAAAGCTGAATTTTCTAGGTTGGCAAAGAATGGGCATAAATCTACTGGAATGGGAGAGAAGGGTGCAGGAAGGAGTGTTGGTTTGGGATTTGAAGGAGAAGCTGATCAAGGTGGTAGTTCAAAAGTTTCAAAACAACAACAACTGGAAAGAGTCAATGTGAAGCAAGTAAAGAAAGATGTCTTCAAAGCTGAGAAGGTTCAACCTGAGAGATTCTACAAACTCAAGGGTTCGGAACAAATATTTTCTGACAAAGAATTCCCACTACACTGCGTGGATGCTCAGAAAATAGCTGAAGTATTTGTGAAGACTGCTGATCCGAGGAACAAGAAGAATCAATCTGTCCAATATTCTTCTGGAGGATCAAATTCTACTCCAAAGAGCCCGACTTCTAAATGGGTTCATGATCATCGTCGTCAGGTATATGATAATTTTTATGATCATTTTGGAGATGAATATGTTTGTGAAGCTATGCAGGTTTCAAAGACGAAGAAACATAAACAATCGTTTGTGTTACAATTGCCGACAAAAAGGGCATATGGCACAAGATTGTCCGTGTCACTGCTGCTTCTAGTTCAAGAAAAGAAAAGGTTCCATATGTTGGTAAAACTGCCAAACCGCGATTCATTGATGAATATGGCAGAGTGTTTGATGAATTTCCACAACCTACATTTTTCAAAACTCAAGGAAGATTTATTCCTCGTTTTCAAAATGTTTCATCTGTAGGTTGTTCGTCACAATCGACTGTGACTGGTTCATCGGATACTGATTTACCAAAACAACAACACTGGAAACCTAAAGTGGTTTCGAAAGGAAACCAAGATACTGGTCGACCAGAAGCAATTCGCTTCGGGTCATTTATAAACTGATGTGTTTGACCAGTGTGCAGGTACTTCTAGAAGACCTATCGGTGATTGAAAAGTTGCTGATGGAGGAGTATTCTGCTGATTTAACTTAAATTACATGTGATATCAAATTTCAAAACTGAAATTTTTTTTCTGAAAGCTAAACCTGCAAGGTATCCATGTCGAAAGGTCAATTTTCTTTCTTTTTACATTCCGTATGTCGTTTAGGGGGAGAAAATTGAAAAACCAAAAATAGCGTCTTTGTGTTTTTGTTTGTGTTAAAATGAAAATCCAAAAATAGAGTTTTCATTTTAAGGGGAGAAAAATGAAAATACAAAAACATTGAAAAGGGAAAAATACAAAAACATTGAAAAATGAGAAATTGTATCCAACATAATTGGGAAATGATGGTACATTGGCTTATGTGTCTGGCTCATGGATAAACTAGATGA
>JBCNJP010000016.1:3937180-3982070 GCA_039602395.1 Deinandra increscens subsp. villosa
GTACATTTAAACAGTCACAAAAATATAACAAACATAATAGCCCGCCGCAACGCGCGGGCGGGCAAAATACTCGTTTTCTTAGTAACAAAAGTAATTTTAGCACAAAACTTGGTTTTATTAAATTTAGACAAACAAATATTTGTATTTATGATACACACATGACACATGCATAATTACTTTAGAAAACCTCATTTCCTTAAAAAAAAACTAATACTAATCATATATCATGATCAATCAATGGCTATAACTAATCAATAACATGATTATAATTAATTGGAAATTTAGTGAGCCAGTTTTACTTACTAGGGATAGAAAAAATAACATGTATTTATTTTAAAAACCGCACACAAAAGAAATTTTCAAGATTATTCTTTTCTCTTTTCTATGTATCGGTTTTTGGTGTCTTTTAACATAAATGCATTTCTTAAAAGTCAGTTTATAAAATATTTCTCGTAAGAGTTTGAAGGATAAGAACATAAACTACAACAAAGTCTAAGATATGGAGAACATTTACATACCATACGACTAAAGAATTTGACATATCTTTACATAAATTATAAACAATTTGTTAAAACCTTGCAATAATATTTGAAATCAATGTGTCGTTTAAGTAGTTTGTGAATTGGTATTAGCTTGTATAGTTGTGTGCAAGTTGGTGGTATATGTATATCTATGCAAATAAGTTATACGAACGCTTATCGTATAACAAGCTTACGTGAATAGGGTGGCAGGTAATTAATGTGTGGGTGAATTAATCAATGTGTTGATATATGTAAAGCTATCTTAAACATATTTTAGATGAGCCATGAAAGGGCGGTATTTGAGTTGACTCAGATTTGTGAGAGGTTACATGCTAAGACAAAGTCATATACCACCGCCACCACCACCGTCACCGTTATTGCCACCGCCACTGCTACCGTCACCATCGCCGTTGCCGTCACCGTCGGCACCGCCTTCGCCTCCTCCTCGCCTTCTTCACCGCCGCCGCCGTCGTTGCCGCCACCGCCACCACCACCACCACCACCGCCACCACCACCACCACCGCCACCACCACCGCCACCACCACCACCACCACCACCACCACCACCACCACCACCACCACCACCACCACCACCACCACCACCACCACCACCACCACCACCAAATACGGACCACACAATAGTTGTTAGATAAAACAAACAAACAAAAAAAAACTAATATAAAATCACCTTATCTCGTTTATTCCATCTCACCCTCAAAACTTTTTAACAAACATTTTTTTTATTCAATTAAAATAAAAGCTCAGAACTCCCAAAAACATGGACGATGCGTTGGCGAAAGAATCAGTAACTACTGTTGCCTTCGATCTTCCACCGGAGGTATTGCAGGTTTTACCTTCAGATCCATTCCAACAGCTCGATGTTGCTCGCAAAATCACCTCCATTGCTCTCTCCTCCCGTGTCTCCGCCCTCGAATCGGAGTCCTCCGACCTCCGGCAACAGCTCGCCGACCGGGAGGCCGTCATCGCCGACCTCTACTCTCAGATTGACTCCCTGGACTCTTCCGCGTCTCAAAACCTAAATAATCTGTCCATAGCTAATCAGGAGAAAGTAAGCTTCGTGTATGAATTTTGTATAACTTTTAAGTTAAGTTTTAATCCATTGATTTTGGACGTTTTTGGTGATAAGTTCTGTTTGCGATGTTAGGAAAATTTGTTGCGAGAGAATGCGTCGTTGACGGAAACAGTCAACAAGCTCAAGCGTGATGTTGCTAAGGTAATTCGGAACCCTAAATTGGCTGCTAATATTTGTGTTTTGAGGATTTGTGTGCTGGATTGAAGTGAACTGATTGAAATAAGTCCTAATTTGGGTGCTGAGTTTATACAATTTGTTGAACTTGATTGCCTTCCTGTAATTGATGTTGTTGATTTCCTGCAACTGTTTTGGATTAGAAGTATGACTAAAAATCATGCTTGAGGAGAGAGAAAGTGGCACTTTTAGGTCTATGTATCATTACTTGTTTGGATTAGGGCAGGTTTCCTTATAACTGCCAATACCTTTCTTTTGGCTACATAATGACATAATGTTGCAAAGTTATTGATGGTAAAAGACCTATATTTTGTACTAGTTCTAAACACTTGTGTTAAACTACCCTATTACAATTTTCATTAGAAGGTTGACTGTCATTTATATGAATAAGAGGTTGAATGGTAGAAAGATTTATGATAAGATCACTTATTACCTAGGATGGTTAGGATGAATGAAAAGAAGAAGGGGAAATTAAGATAATGAACATTTGACCAACAAGTTTTACCAAAATAGTCATTGACTAAAAATATTACTCAAATAGCAATTGATTTTTTTTTAGTTTTAAATTAATAAGAGGGAAAACCACCTTTTTTATGCAGCGAGAAACATGTTGACACATGTATGCCTTTATGGGACATTGTGCCCTCCAATAACATCATGACACGTGTATGAACGAGCGTATATGTTCAAATCTCATGTGCTAACTGTTTATGTGCCACCTTCTCATTATTCTACACCGATGCATATTTTCCAAATCTTATTTGCCAAGTGTTTATGTGTCACCTTCTCATTGGTATGCGGTATGTTTTGTCGCATATGTTACATATCTTATGCGCCAACTGTTTACGTGTCACTTTCTTGTTGGAGTGAGCCTCAACATTTGTCCCATATATTATGCTCCAAGTGCTTGTGTGTCACCTTCTTGTTGATCTGTGCCATCACATATACTCTAAATGTTATGCGTATGTGTCTTTATCTTGGGACACTGAGCATGTTTCATTGGATATAATCATTTGTAATGGCCAAAATGAAATTAAAAAAAGAAAATAATTAGAAGTTAATGGTTGTTTTGTTAAACATGCTTTGTTGAAACGGCTATTTTGGTGATTTTCCAAAAAATTAGCCATGCCATTCTTATTGAATAGAATAATGATGCTAATATACAATTCTATTGCTATTTTTCAATTGTCTCGTCATGCCTTGTAGTTAAAGTTTTCTAGGGTGACATGTAAATAACAAAATGTAGAATGCTTTAAGATGACACAACTGTTTGTTTAAGTCATAATGGTAAAGATAAAATCAGTAGTTGACTAGATCATCCTATTTCTATATGTATTATACCTTTAGTCATTGTTCTTTTGCTCTGACATCAACATGTTATTAATTTACTTGTGGAATTAATCAACTTTGTTTGTGGCCCACGACACTCATCTTTTCCATATGCAGGGTTTAGAATTATCAATTATAAGAGGAGCAATCCTGTTGTTATTTAATACCTGAATCCAATGGAAATCACAACACATTCTTTTCGTTGCCATTTGACTTTCCTAATTTTTAGTCAAATGCGTACTATCATGTCCAGTTTGTGTGGAACCAAAATAAACCCTCATTATTAGATTATTCATTGGGTGAATGGTAGTATTATACGATTAGTTATCTATGACAGTCCCTTAAAAAAAATACTTTGCAGTGGGTTTAAAAATGAACCCATTTCCTTGTAATTTTCTTCCAAATGTACAACCATGGAAGTATTTTAGATGTTCATGACCATTTTGTCTCTTCAAAAATTTATTTGATTAAATGGATTGGTGAAATCAACATATAGGTTTATTGTTTCTTTTCGAAGTTATTAACTAAATCATGGTTGTTCTTCATGCAGTTGGAGAGCTTCAGAAAGACACTCATGATGTCACTTCAAGATGAAGAAGGAAGTACGGTAAGAAGTTTTCTAATTAGTTTTCACATAAGTACATTATTGTTATGATTATCATATTATTTATCAGGGATCACATGTTTAGGGGTGTAATCATTTCCAATAATAAGATGCAGTTAAATTGATTATCCAGCTATAAAATAAAGTTACCTTTTTTGCACATTCTTTTAAAACAAGTTGAGAAACTCTTACTCCAAACCCAAGATTATCCTTTTTGGTTGATTATGTTTTATATATCTAACTAGAGTTTGTCAAAAACTTATAGCACAGCCATTTGCTGTTATTTTACACAAATGCTAATTAAATCCTCTTTTGTTCATGTATTTTGAAATACTACAGGCAGCGGGCCCTGCAGTTGTTGCAGCCAATGTCCAAAACCACACATCTTTATCATCTCAAACATACTCTGGAGGTTACTTAATTTCTTGTTTCATTTCAGTTATTTCTACCCAGCAATAGATTTGTTTTTGTTTTTTTTTTGACAAAAAGGTGATGTAATGTGTTTCAGAAAATGAGGAAAGCGCTTCATCGATAAAGAGTCAATCCTCAGACATAGGAAATTCGTACCATGATGAGGCTGTGAAGGATGGTGAGACACATAGGGAGTGTTTTTGGATTTGATTATCTAATCATTTAAGTTAAATAACAAGCCTTATACCGGCTACAGACAAACTCTGATCATCTAAGGATAAAATAAAATTACCTGTTTAACCTTTTTTCCAATCTAATTTGAGAGACTTCTACTCTCATTTAACTACATGCCTTATATAATTAGATTTTCTAAACAATCCAACATCTTATTTTCTGATTATTACAACTTCAGAGACTGGAAGTACATGCGGATAATATCTTTTATAACTGTCTTTTTTTAACAGCTGATTATCGTATTTTGTGTATTGATAAATATATACTAGACCTATATTTCACCTACTCATCTTGTTTAATCTGCTTCTTCCACTTATTTATTGACCAAGTGCGATTTTTTGTCTGTTATCTTATTAATATCAGCCTCAAGACCTCGTATATCACCAAGCCTTTTGTTAGCATCCCAAACAAGCACACCTCGGCTTACACCTCCTGGATCACCACCAACTCTATCCGCATCAGCATCACCAACTAGGACACCTAAGCCAGTTTCTCCACGAAGACACTCGATTGCTGTTCCATCTGCAAGAGGGTTTGATGGGAAATCTTCTGTCTTTTCATCTGCAAGCTCAAGTCCATATGCTTCAATGTCAGGTAGTCCTAATAGTGACAAAATAGGCGGGTTGGTTACGGGTCAAACCAGGGTATTTATGATACGGCTTAAAACGAGTCATGCTGGGTTGACCTACAAATCTTTTTGCATTTTTGAACATTTTTATAGATATTTTGTGTGTAGATATGATTACAAAATAAATTAGACAGATTTCAACCCTTTCATATTTCTTTTTTAGCCCTATTTACGAGTCTATCTATTTGACCCATTAGAGATAAAACATAAGGGGATTCGACACATTCATAAACACTTTCTTCGTGTTTGTTTCAGGGAGGACTCGGGTGGATGGGAAAGAATTTTTCAGACAAGTCAGGTAAACATTTATTAACCTATTCGACCTATATGACTAGCTCCATGTATAACTAATTTTCTACATCTGACCCCTGATACATAAACGGGTTGTAACTGCCACGTCTAATGACATTAGTGTTTAACTTGTCAGGAGCCGATTATCATATGAGCAGTTTGCTGCATTCTTAGCAAATGTGAAGGAACTGAACTCTCAAAAACAATCCAAGGAGGTATGTGTTTTTATAAGTCTTCGTTACTCTCATTCGGTACTTCGAAACCAGATTTGTCAACGAACCTGCCACACTACTGGTTCCCTTGTTGGACCGGTTGAACCAGAGTCAAAACCTGGTTGACATGGATGACGTCACAGTTAAATTTTAAAATATATTTATATATCACATTAATTTTCAATGTTCTATATATTAAAAGAAAATATATTTTCCCAAATTCTTTTTACTCGAAATCAGTCCAGCCCCTTAATCTGTTCTCCGGGTTAAACCGCCACTCGTAAAAAACCGGCCGGTCCAATCAATGTGGTTCGACCGAAGCCAAGTTGCCAACGAACCTGGTCTGACTTTCTAGTTATGACTGGTTTTAACAACATTGCTCCAGTTTCATATTTGGGCCTTATGTACTCTCTAATCAATTGTGATTATTTTAGGAGACTTTAAGGAAGGCGGATGAAATTTTTGGACCTGAGAACAAGGACCTCTATTCTATATTAGAGGGGTTAATTACTCGTAACTTTAATTGAGAAGACGATCATTGTGATTTATGATCACCTTTTACATTATTTATTTGATTGTACATACAATCTCATTGCACCTTTTTTGTATATCATGTCAAATGGACAAATGGTACATTTCTTTTTGTATATGTTACCCTGTGTATACATGAGATTAACTATGCATCCGATATCAACTGACACAGATATATGTTGGTTTATGTACAAAATGGTTTTCCATATGAAGCGTATGGAGCATCTTAGGTGTTACATGTGTACTTTAAGCTAGGGTATATGGGTCTTTATAGTTAAAAGTGCTTTTTATGTATTGTTTTATGGTATAGACACCTAATCGCACAAGTAGAAAGAAAGAAGAAAAATGTGAACATGGTATTTTTCTGGAAGGAAGAAGAAGATGATAAGAAAGAGAATATTTTATTATTTTTTAATAAAAAAAAGTAGATTTTGTCAGAAGAAAGAATATGATAAGAAAGAGAACATTTTATTGTTTTGTAATAAAAAAAGTAGATATTATCTCTTACAACACTCACCATGTTTAGAGTTTACTTTACTTCTCGATTATTTATTTAATTTAGGTTGAGAAAGTCTAATTCTAAACTAAAACAAACTAAAAGAAAATTACATAAGTAAAAGTTTAAAAAAGTCTATTATGACTTTATATTGAAAGTACATATCTAGTTTTGCGCTATAACAATATAACCTAATAGTTGAAAAATACATGTCTAGTTTTACAGGTACTAACCGTTTACTCGAATTGTAGCATAGTTTGAATTTTAATTCCTTAGAAATAACATCCTTTAATACTATAATTGTAACTGTCTTTTAAGAGTTAGAATATGTTTTTATTTATTTCGTAATCACAAATATTCATTTGACTCGACCCATTTTGACCTTATATGAAGAGGGTAGATATGAATTTGGCCCATTGAATCTTACATCTTCTTGACCCGCAAGACTTCACGTGACCTCACTATGGTCCCGTGCAAATCATTTGGGGGCCACGGAATAATCAAGCATTAAAAGCCCCTTGAGTTATGTTATTACATGTGTCGCCACCAAGGAGGATCTAAAATCCTCATCTAATCCAGGTCCTCCGATCATAACCGCTTCTAGAAGATCACACGCTCCTCACGAACGCGTACCTGATCTCACTCTTCATGCAACCCTAAGTATAAATACTTAGAGTTGCACACATTCATGCTCATTTTCTTCTCCATTACTCAGTCACTGATTCTCACGTCAGAGGGTCTTCGCAGGGCACACTTCCCTGCTTGGTCTTAACGCGTTGCTACGTGTGCAGGTCTTGATTCGTATCACTTCCAGCAGCTTCATTGATCCAGTTTCAGAGATTGAATCGAGTTTGGTTTGATCCAGATCATCGATCCGACCCAGTTTCCCGATTTAGTTTAAACATTGATGCCATCCGTTTCCTTTTCCGCTGAATATTCTGTTCATCATCATAAATTCTTTATTTGATGTCTGATCAAAACCCTCATGTTCCTTCGGTTCCACCAATGCTTCATGATGTTGTTTCGACTTCGCAAAGCACCTCCGGTGGTCAATTGTCTGACTCAGTTTTACCATCCTTCACTGAAAACACAAATCCTTTCCATCCTGATGATTCAAATACCACTGACGATGACATTGTCCAGGTCACCGATCATTATACGTTCAAACTACTATTTTGACAACTACTACTACCCCAACTTGGGTAACTACTCATACTTGTAACTGAATCCACATAAATACATACTATTGTAGCAACTATGAATGCAACATAAATGTTGCCTTTTGTTCTTCAAGTTTTGAGTTTCTTGATTGCCCGAACTCTCATCACGACCACTTATAAGTTTACTTGAGCATTTAGATTGATATCACACATGTTTATCCATCTACGACACTCAAGCAAGTTCACTACATATCAATTCAACTAAAGTCACATATTTTCAAGTTGCCTTGTAGGCATATTCACAACCCCCTAGTGTGCATACTTACACCTATTCGGTCTCTTTCAAGTTAAGCGTGTACAACATCGCAACATAGCTACCTTGCACTCACAACACATGATTTGTGTCTATTTAATCAACCCAAACCCACCCACATACATGCCATCAATTTTCATTACCCCTCTCATATAACTTCCAAGTTAGGTTCATCAAATATTCAAACATGCAACTAAAATTCATATATTATTTACATACAACACTCCTACTACTGATTTCATGCCTCAAAACAACTGATTAGATGATCTCAATCATAACCAACTTAGAGAGAGGAACTTACTTAACAAAAATCATGAAACTGAAGAGGAAACACGTAGGAGGTGTTCTAAAGCTCCAATTTCGCACCCCCCCTAATTTTACCAAACTTAGACTTGATTGAAGGATTTGATGGCACCTTAGCTTGTTTCTCCATTTGGTTCACGAATTTGTGATTTCCCCTAAGTGAGAAATCAATTCCCCCCCCCCCCCTCATTTAGTTAATAAAGGTACAACCCTGGTCCCTCTACTTTGATCACTTGGTTAATCTTAGCCAATTAGTTCCATATTACACAATACACCCTAATCTTTCAGGTATTTATTAGCTACCCACTAACTTTATTAACCAACAAAACATCTTATGGGTTATAATGAAAGATATACTTCAACCAAAACTACATACAACAACAAAATATATATAAACTAAAATAAACGAATTTCGGGATGTTACAACTCCATCCCCTTAAAGGGAGTTTCGTCCCGAAAACTTACACGTATGGAATAGACGAGGATAGTATATTTTCATATTTTCCTCGGACTCCCAAGTGGTGTCCGATCCTTCCAATGCTCCCATCCAACCATTACTTGGTATATGTCTTTATTCCCGAGCTGCTTGGTCTTCCAGTTAAGAAAGCAATAGGCCTCTCCACGTAATTTAATTTATCGTCCACCATAATGTCACCCAATGGTACATAGGCAGTCTCGTCTGCTAAACACTTTCGTATATAAAACACATGAAAAGTGTTATGAGTGTTATGTATACCATTTAGCTCATCGGGAAGCTCCAACGAGTAAGCTACTTGACCCACCTCGGCAATTATTTTGAATGGCCCGATGAATCGCGAGCTTATTTTGGTGGTCTAATAAGTATAGTCATGTGATTTTTGTAAACGAGTTGATGGTGTAATAGGTACAGTCATGTAACACAAATATTATTTTTATTTTTTATTTTCAATGTCAACGAGTTTAGCTCATGATCGTGTATTCGTGTAACATAGCTTTTACATTGTATGCTTAACGCTTTAAGTTTTTCAATCGTTATACACTTTTTATTTATTTATTTATTTACATTAGCAATACAACTATTTTGTATACACCAGTATCTTCATAATAATGCTCGGGTAGTAAAATCTAGTCAAATTACAAATGAACTCGTAACATGTCTAAACGGGTTAAACCTAGACATGCACAAACCGGTTAAAAACTGTAACCGAAACCGGTTAGGATTTTCTCGAAGCTTAACCGGTTACTGACCTAACCGGCTCGGTTAGTAACCGGTTTCCGGTTTGGAAAAGTGAACCCGGTAGCAACCGGTTAGTGCCCGTATACCTTCCGAGCCAACAAATCAAAGTCTTTGAAACCGGCCATCCCAATCCCCGCTAGGAAATCGGTCCCCGTATACCTTCCGAGTTCGCTACTCGGAGTGTTACCCCTTGCCCTTTTAGCATTGTTGGTTGAAAACATGTTGAAAAGGTTTACGTAACGGTCCGAGCTACTACTTGCACCCACACCCGCTTGATGTTGCCTCATAGACTCGTGTATGGTTGATGTTGTACCATACTTAGCAACATATGCATCATACAAGTTTGTGAGGTCTTTGTTAAATTTTCTTTTTAGTTCTTCACCAATGAGCTCGTTTTCGGTATACAAATCCAAAGCATAACAAATGTTTTCAATTAAAGCTTCGGTATTATTCGAATTGATGCAAGGGTGTAGGGCGGAGGCACAAGTAATAACCGCCGGCATATTTTCAAAATATTTGACAAATTTTGCTTTCATAGGTTTAACCATTTCGGAAAAAGGGTCCGGTTTATACGAATATTCATTCAAGGTTTGGCACATCAAAAAGATTTGGTTTAAAACCAATGGACTAGTTGGATAATAAACCCCCGACAACGTTGTGGTTGCTTCTTTAAAAACATGTAACAACTTTGTTAAATCTTCAATAAGAGCCCAACTATTTATAGAAAACTCAACAAGTTTTGAGTGCCTCGAACAAAGGTCGTTGTGGTAAGAACGCAAACTATCTTTTTGTTTTAGAGCTTTTTCAAACATGGTACAAGTCGAATTCCATCTCGTAGGTACGTCCCAATTCGGACCTAAACAAATGGCATTCGCTTGTTTGCAATATTTTATATAGGCACTATGCCTACTTGGTTTGCTAAACACATCCGACAACATTTTTCTAAAATTTAGAATGATTGGGTTAACAATCCTCAAAACCGTCTTGCACACACAAGTTGATTATGTGTGCAACGCAACGACTATGAAAAAAACTTCCTTCACAAACGGGTTTATATTTGAGTTTTAGTTGTTCGATAGCACGCGTGTTATTGGACGCGTTATCAAAAGAAATAGAGAACAATTTTTCTTGTAAACCATAAACCCGGATAACTTTGTCAATTTTTTTAAAAATATTTGACCCGGTGTGAGGAAATTCAAGTTGTTCAAAAGCGATTGTTCGTTTCATCATGGTCCAAGTTTCGGGCATTACCCAATGAGCGGTCACACAAATAAAAGATTCGGGCGAACCATGAGGAGTTGACCAACAATCACTCGTTAAATTGACACGTGTTTCTAAAGTTGAAAAACCTTCTTGTAATTCGGCTTTCGCCTCTTTCCACAATTTTAGGCAATCACGTCTTAGTTTAGTACGACTTACATTAGTGTAGCGCGGTTGGAGATTCTTTTGAATGAGGCGCGTCAAGCGATTGTTGTCGAAATGGTTGAAAGGCAAACTTTGTTGAATAACAAAACTTGCCATTGCAAGCCTAGTTGCCTCAACATCGTATGCAAAGATTCCTCCTTCGTTAGACATCGTTTCTTGACCCGCCGCATTTTGTCTTGCTTGAAGAACTTTACAATGGGGATACTCGACATGTAGCTTCAACGTCGAATTCGCTTCGGTTCCGATGAACTTACCACAATATTTGCACCGAGCTTTCTTTCCACCCGCCTTCATCTTGCACATATCAAAATGTTGCCAAATATTTGGGTTTCGGTTGGTTGGAATAACTTCAAGAACGGGGTTTTCGGGGTTGGAGTCGTTTGGGACACTTGATGATGCCATTACGAGAGATAGTGATCGTTTTTTGAGAGATTGAGGGTTTAGAAAGAGTTGAGAATGGTGTAAGGATCAACCAAAACATACCCCAAGTATTTATATAGATCATTATGGGGGTAAACTTGCAAAAAAAAACAAGAAAAACGGTCAAAAAATCGAGCCGACGTTCAGATATTCTAACCGGTTACTAACCGGTTTTTTTAACCGGTTTTTCTAACCGGTTGCTATAACCGGTTCCCTAACCGGTTTCTCCATCCGGATGCCCTAACCGATCCCTAACCGGCGGTTAGGTTTGTAACCGAACCGGTTACGTTCTAACCGGTGACTCCCCTAACCGGTTTCGGTTTTTTTTTTGTAACCGGTTTCCTAACCGATTTTTTTTGCTCACGTCTAGTTAAACCCGTTTATGATTTTGAACCGAATTTGCCAATAGAAAAGTTAGCCGTCCAGCGAGTCCGAGCACCAGTCTTCTTTTCTCACCTCATCAAATTCCCGGCGGAAACTCAAGCATTAAGGTGAATAAACCCTAATTTGATGACAATCTATGCTTTTCATTCACGTCTTACTTTGATTCATTATCTGTTCTCTAACTACCTTTGATCCGATCTCTTTGCATATATGTGTGGATTGGATTTTGGAATACGGTAGGTAACGAATAACGATTTCGATTTCTGTTGTTGGATAGGGAATTAGGGCTTGAGATTTAGATCAATTTGGTATGGCGAGTTCCGTAGACGCTTCGGCCGAGCCTATTCCGACATCGGCGGTGCTAATGTCGTCGTCGAAGCACATCGCGATCAGATGCAGAGGTGAAAATGTTGCCTTCCTCAAGTGCAAGAAGGAGGACCCTAACCCTGAGAAATGCCTTGAAAAAGGTAGACAAGTGACTCGCTGTGTTTTGTCATTGTAAGTATTCATCCTTTTTCATTAGTGTATTTGACTGGTGAATAGGTCAGATTTGATATGATTTTGCACTGGAAATGGAGAATCGTTTGTCGTTAGGCTACTTTTTGGTTTCACCTATCTATAACATTATAAGTATGCAATTGTTGTACCATACTTTGCTTTTGGGAGGGCAAATGGGGTACTTGATGTTCCACATTGAGCATTATGCTTTGTGTTCCATTTTACTCATTTTTATGTCATAGAAATCAACAAAGTTGCTGGTAATTGTAAATGGATTACTTTTACTAAGTTTAGTTACAGAAACTGAATGTGGAACAATGAGAGAAGAGAAGTATGTACTGTTTTATGACATTATCCCTCTTTTAACTTGTAAGGATAGTCATGATTTTGCATTTTACAGTTAGATTTAGTCCCCTCTTTTCCAGTGAAGTGACACAAATTATTTTTAGTTCTTGCTCCAATAGTCATTTGCCTCACTGCTACTTTGGGCAAATAGGTACTAATAAATGTAATATGTATAAATATGTTAATGTATATGCATATATGCGTAAAACATACACTAAAACAGCAACTCTCTTAGTTTATTGTATGCACCGTGTTCTATAGACAATACATTAACAAGGGTACTCAGGATATTGTGTTGGTCTTAGTGTCCAAAACTTATTAACTTAGCTGGACAGACAAGCTTTTCTACCAGCTTGGCTCATATGCTTCATGAATCATAAGTCAATTTGAGTTAGTTAGAGTGTTCACTGTAATAGAGCCAATTTTGAGTCATGTAATCAAGTGCAACTTAAGTTCAGTGCTTGTATATATTCATTATTTTAAACTGAGCCAACTCATGTGTTCTTTCCCGGTTAATCTTATGCTGAGGGCCTGAGGCCACAAGCATGGTTCTTTAGGGAGTTTAGCCATAGTGACACTAGTCCAACATGCATTATTGTTATTCATCTGCTTTTGAATGCCAAAATGTTTTTAACTTGTCATAGAATTTAACCCACCAATAACCATCTAAGGTGTAAGAATTTAGCCTCATCTTACATTGAAGCCAGATTTTGACAATTGTAATGCTGACTTAGTTTATTCGTGATTCTCATATTGTTTTCTAATCCTAATATTTGCCAAGAATTCTTCTGTTTGAGAAGTTAAAAGTAGTAAGCAATCATAGAACGAAACCCAAGTTGCATGTAATTACCGTCTCTTTTTGTTTGATAAGCTATATGACATCAGCAGTACAAGTGGGTCGCAAAACCTGCGACGTGAGATTTTGGAAAACCCCAAACTGATAAAAACTTTAATAATCAATAACTGAATAGAAATCGTTGTTACAAAGTCTTTAAATAAGCCAACAACTTTCAAAAGAAATAAATAAAACAAAATAAATCCCACAACTTAGGAGAATATTAACACTAAAAATAGATTTTAATTTCAAACGGATTGACCAGGATTCCTTAAAATAAAGCAACCGACCTAAGTACTGTCGGCTGGCTCTTCGAACAGGTTCGGGTTTGGATTGGGGTTGAGATCAGCATCATTATAGGTGCTTGATAACTGGCTTAATTATCTCCCATGAATGATTTATGCTAATTACTAAGAACGTGAGATGATAATGATATTCTACTGAAACTGTTTGATAATTAAAGATCAAAATAGAAGATACTTGTAACAATAAAATTTTAATCTTGACA
Source organism: Deinandra increscens subsp. villosa (assembly GCA_039602395.1). Classification (NCBI taxonomy): domain Eukaryota; kingdom Viridiplantae; phylum Streptophyta; class Magnoliopsida; order Asterales; family Asteraceae; genus Deinandra; species Deinandra increscens. Next base: position 3,951,111 of record JBCNJP010000016.1, read on the forward strand.
GCACCAGAAGAACTAAAGCAAGCACCATCTTGAATGATTTTAACTCGGGGGTAGATAAATTTGTTATGTAATCTGCAACTATGCTTGCTTCAACATACGGAGGGGGAAATTTTCTATCCAAGCATCTTTTGTTGGGAATTTTCAAAAAGACAACAAATATTTTTGGGTCGAGTCTTAAGATTAAAAGAGTTTTTGTTGCTAGAACCTTGTCACACATAGAAACATGTTGGAAATTGAAATTGGTTTATATGTTGCAAGTGTCCTTGGTTATTAATTTCATAATATATGGAGGAGGTTGGGACCCTAAAGGGTTTGAAACACCCTTGCACATCGTGACAGGGGGGTGATGAGCGTAATGTGATGTTTTGATGGCCCACTTTACACTCCTCACACTTGAAACACCATAAACAGACTGTCACTAAAACAGATGTTAGGTGCAACAATCCAGTCTTTATTGACTGAAATTAAGTAGTCACAGAATGGTTTGTGACTTGATTAGACTTTAGTGACACTTGACACTTCAGTTGGCTGCTAACTGTGAACTAATGTTGTATACTTGTATTCACAGAACCAGTGTTTTATTATCTGCTGAATTGTTATAATGTCACGAATACCCCATTTAGTCAAAACCTCTTTCTGTAGTATACCAGATTGCTAATTGTTTTAGGATCCGAGCACGATACTTTATTTACTTGAAATCCTTGCGTACTGAATAGTTCAACCGACTTATCACCGCTAGCTGCAATGTTGATAGGAGATTCTACATACAATGCTTCCTTGTATCGTGGAAAGTGATTCACTATGAGACCTTGTGCACAACGTTCGATTTAACTAGGCGGATTTTGCTTTAAAGGATAGAGAACACTCGTCTTGAAACAATAAGTAGTAGACTAAGGATTGTTGTTTTGTGCTAAACCTTGGCATTATTTTAGAACCCAAAAACAAACATTCTTTCACCATAATTTTTATTATTGAGGCTTTCTGTTGCTGTAGGTTAACCTTTAAATATTTGGACTCTTTTGGAAAGAAGTTTCGTCAACTGAACATTTAGTTATATTGATTTCATTCTTTTAATGGGTGAACCTAAAACTTAACATTCTAACAACTGAAACCCGTGATAACTATATTTTATCATCTTTTTTCATGTTTGTTTTATATCTTGACTTAATTATTGTGACTTTTGGTTTTTATGTATAACATTGTTTTATATTACTCGGTCAATCTTCTATGGTTGCACACAATAAAGCTATATCTAACTATTCATTCCAAAAAGTAATTTCTAGGTAGTGTGACTTTCCATGGTAGTTGATAAGTTGTTAATGCATCTCTGTATGTATATACATACTTATATAAGATTAGGAGTATTTGAGATAATTTACTAAATCAATAGTACTTGTGGAAGTCTTTCCAGAATGTAGAACGACCAAATGGGCTAATTATGGTGCAAGACAGGTATGGCTCATAATGGTGTCAAAATCTGGTTTTTATTAGGATAATTGCTAAATAATTCTAACCAGTCACTTACTGTTAGTATTTGTTTTTCTTGATTGTTATTACTTATAAAATAACTGCTATTTATCTTTATCATTTATTCTTATTATCTTTAGAATACTTCATAACTCTTTGTTCGAATGATTATCCTTGGCTTTTTTTCGGTATAAATATCAAATTTTTCTTCAGAAGTGTGGAGAATCTGTTCTACTTTGTGTTTCTCTTCAGTTTCTTATTTTCATCAAATGACGATATACAAATCAGCAATGTTGTTATTTTCTCCCGAAACCCTTGTTCACGTTGTCTGCCTCTTTAAGTAAAAAAAAATAAAAAATAAGTAGAGCTGTAGAGTATACTTCTTCAGTGTTTAAAGAAAGCCATTTATCGTACATGTGTTCCATTGTTAACATGATGCAAAACAAGACTGGTCTAAAAGGTCGTGAATGCTCAATGTTATGATGTTACTTATTATTGTACCTATATTAGCGTCATTTTTAGATAATCGATTAGTGTTGCCGTTTTTAGAGTAATCTTTAGGATAATGGGTATCATATCTGTTAGGTTCATGGCTTGTAAGAAATTTTTAGTATGAAACTGTTTTTTTTTTTATAATTTTTTTTTGTATATTCCTTAAAAAAAAAAAAAGAAGGTTTTCCTGAGTTGGGTCTATTGGGGAGCAACCTTCTTATCCAATGGGATAGAGGTAAAGTTTGTTCTCATCTCACCCTTTTCAAAACCTACTGTTCAAGTGAGATTTTTGTTGGGTATGTTTGTTTATCTGTTAGGATCCATATCATCATGTGGCAATGTGGCATCGAGTAATATTGAATTTCTGTGAATTATCAAAATCTCTTCTTTTACCTGTCTTGGGCATCTTCCATGTTAACACTAAATTTTACAGTAAGTTATTGTATGAGTATTTGCCAAACTTTGAACCCCAATGTGTAAACTAAATATTTTTACCCTATCATTGATCTAAATTACATAACTATTTATGTCAGTTAAGTTATTTTTTCTTGTTAAGCTTTTATTTTTATCTGTTTAATCCATTAGTGATAAATTATAGTATGGAGTGAGCACTCATAAGTAAAAGGGTCAAAACTTCTTTAAGTGAAAAAGTAATTAATTTAAATTTACTTTTGAAAAAGTAAAAGGGTCAAAACTTCTTTCAGTGATAAATTATAATACTCCATGCCCATCTTTTGTATAGCGTTCATGTATTGTAACTGCAACTAGCCGAGCTAAATAATTAGTTGCTTATTTCTTTTTTTAAATTTATAGTTTTTTAAGCCTTAGAAAACTTGGTTCTCATGCAGGTTGAAAGATCTCCATCAGAAGTGCACAAAAGAAATGGATGCTTATGCTGGCTGCATGTACTACAATACCGATGAATTTGAATTATGTCGCAAAGAGCAGAAGGAGTTTGAGAAAGCCTGCCCTTTAAGTTAAGCGGTAACACCTTAAATTTCAGACCGCTCATAATAAATCTGGCTGGTTTACCGATCATGGTGCTTTATTCGAGTCATTTTATGCAAACTCATGAGATGCTATTTGCATGTAATGTTTGACACATGAGACCTCCTACTTCAGTTGAGTTACATTTTCATATTGTGATTATAGATTGAATTTAAACATGTTGTAATCACTGGACTTGAATAGCTGCTTTCAAACATGCTATGAGAACAAAATTGTTTCAATTTAAAACGGGTTATGGGGGTTGTGTTAAAACGGGTCATTTTATCAATATTTGTGGGTCGGGTCGGGTTTGGTTGATCTACAAACTTTTACTTGTCCAATTTTAGCAGCTTGAATTGGAGAAGCTTTGGGAATCATGGCTATATTAAAAATCGTTTGACAATTTCCATAAACTCATTTCACGACCTACTAACAAATGGGATTGGCCGATTGGGTAAAATACTAATAAATATAAAGCTAACGCACCCTTACAAAAATAGCAACTAACGTAGAAACAAACGTCCAACAACGATCAAAGGGCGACGAGTGATTACACTAATTATCTCAATCTAACATCTCGAGTCTACCCCTATTCTTAATCCACAAAAAAACGCAAGAGTTTGGATGTCTCCAAAGATGGAATAAGGATTTTTGCCGCCGTTGTTCTCGAACACATTGTTGTTTCTAGCTTTCCAAATACACCAAAGGACCGTGAGAAAAATCCCATGATAAATGTTCTTGATCTTCTTCTTATGGTAAGACCAATCATTAGCTCCACTGAGAACGTCATAAACTGTCAACAACAACATTATAGGAGCTTTACCCTAACCCAAAAACCTTCTTCCATACTTGACCCGCTATCTGACAGTTGACCAAAAGATGGTTAGGTGGTTTCTTCAAAACGCCTCTAAAACGAAGGGCGTCCTTGGATGGGACGCCGTCCAGACTAGCCCGCCAAGCAAAAAACAAATCACCTTCAAAGGAACCCGTTTTTACAATTACGGTATATCATTAATGGCAGTTAGGGCCTATCTTTTGGGCTTGTTTGGGATTGCTTATTTAAGTAGATAAGGGCGCGTTTAGTTGTGGAAAACAGGGGGTGTTTTCCATTTCTGTTTTCCAAGAAAACAAGGAAAACAGAAAACGCGTTCAAATTGTATTTATTAGAAAACGTTTTCTAAGAAAACAGAAAATAGTGTTTTCTAAATTTTAACTAAAAATGGAAAACACTTTTTTTACTGTTTTCTGTTTTCTGTTTTCTGTGTTCTGTTTTCTGTTTTCTGTTTTCTATTTTCGTTTTCCAAATATATACAAAAGAAAAGGGGCGTTCATTTTCTAGGGTTTATACGCACAGTCGCTCGACCTCTCCTCCGTTACCTCCGTCGCCGTCTGCTCCACCGCATCGTCGACGGAAATCTAATGAAATGTAGAGATAGAAAACAAATAGAAAACAGTTGATTTGAACATGTTTTCTAGTTTTCTAATTTTGAAGATGAAAATTCCATCTTTCAAATTTGAACGCGTTTTCAAAAATTTTCATGTGTTTTTGTAGGTCCGAAAAATACCCGAACACACGATATCAAGATCTAACACGAGTGCGGAAACCTCGTGAGAGATTGAATCAAGAGAAATAGTAGAAGTAAAGACTAGATCTTGTATAAAGATGAAGCCTTGAATGAAAACCGTCTACTAGAAGCAATCAAACCAAATCGTGAACACCAAATATGAAGAAGAAATCGTAAATGGTATATAGAATGCTTGCTTGAATCGGTTACAATGAGGTGGTATTTATACCACCTCAAGTCAAAATCGCAAACCTAGTAAGCCCAATCATAATCGGCCCACATGGCCTAATAATTAACTAGACTAGCCCACTAGATAAATACTAAACAAGCCCAAAACAACTAACTAACAAAAGCCTAATAACAAATGTTCATGCCTCATATGAATATAGCCCAACAATCTTCCCCTAGGCATGAACCATTTGACCACTTTACGGCAGTAGCAAGTCAAATCTGAACGAGGCTTGAATGTTGTTTGACCACCAACCATTCTCCACAATCTTCTTGGCAGCACCATCAAATATCCCAATCCTGATAGCATTCGCCATATCATTTTCATCACCTAGAATGGGTTGGGTTGCTAGAAGCTTGATATCCCGTTCTCCAAAACGAAGCAGATCCACCGGGTCATAGAATCGGAATTGACGCATCGGTTTACAGAGAACCACCACCTCATGAGTTGTCGGATCATAGTACCAACAATCAAAGTTCCTTACTAGCGTACCATCCTCTATCTCATCCAACATGTTGATCACCCTTGTACGTTTGGTAGGTGGCCTCCGAGCTTCTCCAACAGACTCCCCTGTCTGTGGATTTGTTCCCGTCTCTCTCCATCTAAGCTCCTTCAGCTCAAAATCCCTGAAGTCATTCTGCATATGCCCTAGCAGATTGTCTCTGATCAGATTTCCATCTGGCCCATTACATCTGTTAATAAACGGAGCTCTTAGAAGGTTTCTGATCTCCGGCTCTGTCCAGGAGTGGAATTGACCACGAGTCTGGTAGTATTCAACTGGACTATAGCCTTCACGGATCACGGCGAACAATTTCTTCTCTGAATCATAGTGCCAACATAGAATCATCTCACTACTCCCTTGCCTATCAATAGAACTTTCACCAACGTCTATTGTGTACTGAGTGGGAGCTGGTCCTTGGAAAAACTCCTTGAACCAGTTCTCATGGAAGTTTGGAGCCTTTGAGATGATCCTGCCACATCGGGCGTAATCCGACATCTCAATGTTTTCATCTCCATCAACAGCCTCCACAGCTTCTCCAGCTTGAGATGAACTCTGACCTGAGGCACCTGTGTTGCTAGGCCCTGCACCACCTGTCAGCTCATTAACCTTCTTTCTCAGCCCCTTGATCATATTGAAAAGATATTCCATCCTTTCTTTGTCAGCTATCTCAAATCCTTTCATATAATCTCTGTTTGCTTCCTCCTTCTCTCTCAAAATTTTGATTTCATCCTTGAGAGTCTTTATCTCATTCTCTCTCATTCTGTTCTGAGAGATCAGGAAGTTAATCTGAGGATCAGAACTAATCCTCAGATCAACTGGAAGCTCAGCAGCCATTAACGGGCGAAAACCTGGAGCAGCGAGAGGTTGGCTTGTCGCGGTAGAGAGGCTAATTCTGACCGGACTAGGAACAACAAAGGTGCTGTCAACCTCCAGAAATTGCCTATCCTCACGTACAGGGCTATGCACGTTCAGAATCGGACTATCGAGCTGTACAGGGGCAGGTTGAACATTGTCACCTTCTTCTGTCTGAGTAGCAGAAGGTTGTTCTTGATTGGCTTCACTCACAGATTCTTCTTGACCACTGGCACCCGCAGAACTGGGTCCAGTAGGTTCTACAATCATTAGACTAGAGCTTGTCTTGGTGAACTTGAACCGTATGCTCCTAGGATCAGATTTCTTTCTTGGAGATGGTTCACGAGCAGGGACGGGTTCTACCATGAATGCTTCATCAGCAATTAATTCCAGCTCAGGAGGTGCATCATCACTGCCAGAAGACCCAACCATATCTTCTCTTGATCTTTTATGGGTTAGCGGCTCCAAGTCCCCATAAATATCATCTTCAACAAAGTCCTGGCCGGTGAGGATGTCATCCATTATATTTTCTTCATCGGATGGGATGACATCATCTTCTTGTACATTGACAGCTTGAGTGGCTTCAGCATCTTGATCTTCTGCCACAATGGCATTCACAGCAGGCTCATCAGCCACTGGCTCATCTTCCTCCATCACTTGTTCACGGGCTACCTCTGGAAAGGCACCACGTTTAACCCATTCCAGTCTACCTTCATACATGTATTTGCCACTTCTATCCTGTGTCTGAAGACCAAAAACACCAGCATCCATCACCTTTACATCCAGTTTCTGTATCCTTTCCTCAATCATTGGATATTTCAGCATGACCACCATCTGCACGAATCGTGGTGTCATCAGAAACTGCTCACGAGCACCCAAGTTAGCATTGCCGATCCAATCAATCAGCATCATCTTGGAGAAGTTGTAATTCCAATCAAGGGCCAATGCCACAAATGCAGTGCCGTGGAACTTGTTCAGTTGGTCAAAGCTCGTTCTCTTGCCCAGAAATGATTTCTGCATGAAATGAGCAAGGCACCTCCAGTAGTGCGGCAGCTGCTTTTTCATGATAGGTGGGAATCTGCCTTCATATCCCAGTAGTTGAGCACCTGCCAGAACGGCTTCCTTGGGGTAATCAACCGGATCGGTAGCACGATCGTTGATATTCAGGCCTCTTCTAATATCATCTTCTAGAATGACGACTTGACGGTTCTGGATGGTAGCAGTGATTCTTGACTTATCAGCACTCGCCCGTGCAGTACCCCAGAATTCTCTTACCAGCATCTCATCTATCAACACGCTTGTCCTCAAAGCATGGTTGATCTTGCAGACGTTCATTCCCGCCACCAGAGAGTAAAATAGATCCATGTGATGCTCTGGTGGGTCTTCCAGGAAAGCTGGTATACAGTGATCATGATCAAATTTGATTGGTTCGTCAATAACATTTCCTGCCATCTGAGACAAACAAGACATATGCATCAGATTTGATCATGAGTAAGCAATTATGATTATCAACCCTAAACATGTTCAATTGACGATAACATTTTACTTTTTAACTTTACACAATTTCAATTTGAACATTTTCGGGAAAAATATTGAATTAAGCACATGCTTACAAACACCGACAAATTTATCTCAAAACTGTTCAATTTAAGTGACATTTGAAATTTATTCAATGTTTTAAGATTTTAATCTTATTAATTTTCATTTAATATATATGTTTACGACCCACCACATGGGTTTACGATCCATATATGTGTTTACGATCCTCTCTCGGGTTCACGATTGAGTTTAAATTTGGCCCAATCGTAATCTGGTTACACCAATCGTGAACACCATTTAAAGCCCAATCGATGCCGGCTCGATCGTAAACAATTCAAACAGCACTTTGTCGTTTTCTTCAGATCGTAAACGGTCTCAATCCCGATCGTAAACGATCTGATTTGCAAAACAGAGTCGTAAACAACCCGAGTCATCATCTTCTTCACTGAACCAGTCGTAAACGCTGGTTCCGCCATTTTTGTAACCTGCAACTCATCGAAAGCTTGATAAAACACATCAATATTCAACACAGGCACAACTAACTACCTTTAAACGCTTCTTGACACAAAACCGACACAATATCTTCAAGAAAAATGCTTGAAACACAGAAAAACTTGATCGATGATAAAATTAGGGTTTCAAACTGAAAATTCGTGTAATGACGGTGAAACGGTTGATAAACAGAGGGCTTTTGGTCGGAAAGATGTGTAGATGATGATGTTGAGGTTTGAATGGAGATAGGTGGTCGGAATCGGGTCGAGGGATGTTTTCCGGCGAGGGTTCGGCGGTGGTTAGGGTTTCGGAGGGAGGAGTCGTGAACGGTGAATGGGGGAGAGATAGAAAGGGTCGTAAATGGTTATGAGGAAAGAGAAATCGCAAATGGGTTTTTAAACCACAACAATTACACTTAACCCCCCTTTTAAACCAAAAACTTTTCATTTAAGCCCCTCAAACTTTCAAAATATAAACAAGTTTACCCCAAACTTGAAAATCCTCATAAAATTTGACATTTTTGACACTATGAGAAATTTACAAAACTTCCCCTCAGAATGACACCCGAGTATCCGATCATGATCATGAGAAATTTAAAAGTCAAAACAGATCAAAAACAGATAAAATTAAAACTAAAATAAAATAATTACAACCTTACCTCAGAAATTTCAAATATTCACATACCTGGTGCTGGTAAATTTCACAGATAATTTCAGACAAGTCTTTGACTGAGGAACCCTTTTCAGCTTCTGTTACTAGACACTCTAGACAATTGTCAGGTAGTTTGAACACATAAACTCACATCCAGTAAAGTGCTTAAATATTGTACAGATTTACCGTTATGTTTAACCGTCCCCACACCCAATTTTCCATAGCAAAACCTACCCAACCTCAGAGTTTATTGAGGATTCACAAACCCCCAACTTGAGGAACCATGCAACACTGTTTTTGACTACCACTTATTTCTGATTTTCATATATTATCAGTTGATGATCAGGTCGGCCGCATAAGCACGCAAAGAAGACCAACTGAATAATTTTATTTTCTTTTCTTTTTCTTTTTCAGAATTTTCAATTTTGAATTCTTTGAATTCCTTTTCTTTTTCTTTTCTTGTGGTGTTGTCTTATACAGTATTAACATGGCGTGTGAGAGAGTGAATACTAGGTAATACCACTCTCAACCCATTTTTGTCGGGACTCAGTTTTTTAAACCATGTAGACTAGGATGGGAAACTAAACATGTATAGAGTTTAAGATTACTGCACTTACATAGATGATCATTGTTTTGGTTGAGCTTACCGACATATCATCTTCGAGCAGTCTTTCACATCAGCCTTACACGTGTCAGTCTCCAACCGTCATTAAGCATTTAAGTCCTATCAAAAGACATCATAAAAACCTTTCAGTTTAACCAGCACCATTTCTTCCCCTGTTTTTGTGAGGCTTTTGAAACAAGACTCAATTTTTCAGTCATTTTCTATTTTTTTTTTTAAAATTTTTGTTTTAAGAAGAAATTTAAAAACCAAAGACTTTGTACAAAAAAATAGTTGATCAGATCATTCCTCGAAGGCAATCATCTTCAGGCCTTCAACACAAGATTCAAAATTAGGACGAGGAAGGGGTTTTGTAAAGATGTCCGAAACATTCTGATCGGAGCTTACCTTTTGTAGCTGAATCAGCTCACGATCAAAGCAATCACGAATAAAATGTACCTTAATATCAATGTGCTTGGTTTTGGAATGTTGGACAGGGTTTTTCACAATCTCAAGAGCAGCAGCATTATCACAAAATATTGGAGTGTTAACGAATTCCATACCGTAATCCGTGAGCTGGTTTTGGATCCACACTACCTGTGAAGTACCGGCAGATGCGGCCACGTACTCAGCTTCTGCAGTTGATTTGGATACGGTATGCTGCTTCTTGCTCTGCCATGAGATGAGCCTATCTCCCAAGTACTGACATCCTCCAGTAGTAGATTTCCTGTCAAGGTCACTACCTCCATAATCACTGTCAGTAAAAGCATATAATTGAAAATCAGTGTTCTTCGGGTACCAAAGACCAAGCCTAGGCCTGCCCTTCAGATACCTGAAGATACGCTTAACAGCAGCTAAATGAGAGAGTTTAGGGTTAGCCTGATATCGAGCACACACGCAAACTGCATACATGATGTCTGGCCTGCTTGCTGTCAAGTACATTAGTGATCCAATCATCGACCGATACTGGAATTCACTCACTGACTCCCCGTTAAGATCCGCTGACAGTAGTGGTCTGGATGCCATGGGAGTGGCGATGGACTTGCAATCCTGCATCTTGAACTTGTCCAGAATCTCATTCACATACTTCTCCTGATGAATAAGAATCCCGGAATCATTCTGCTTGACTTGAAGTGCAAGAAAGAAGCTCATCTCGCCTTGGTCACTCATTTCAAACTTTTTCTTCATGATCTCCTCAAACTCGGTGCACAATTCTTCGTTTGTCGATCCGTAGATAATATCATCTACATACACTTGCACCATAATTATGTCTTCTCCCACCCTTTTCCTGAACAGTGTTTGATCAACGACTCCTCTTGTATATCCATTCTCCACCAGGTGATTGGACAACGTTTCATACCATGTTCTAGGAGCTTGATGCAAACCGTACAAAGCCTTATCCAGCAGATAAACGTGATCTGGATTTTCTTCATCTATGAACCCTGGTGGTTGAGCAACATAGACTTCTTCGTTCATCTCTGCATACAGGAAGGCAGTCTTCACATCCATCTGATGTACGGTAAAATTGAGATATGAAGCTACAGCTAGAAAGATCCGAATTGCTTCCAATCTTGCCACCGGAGCGTAAACCTCATCATAGTCGATACCCTGGACTTGCCTGTGCCCTTGTACTATCAGCCTTGCTTTGTTTCTCACAATGATCCCCGAGTCATCTTTTTTGTTCTTGTACAACCATCTCGTGGGAATCACCTTCTTGTCTGCTGGCCGCTTCACAAGACGCCACACTCCCAGCTTTGAAAATTGATTGAGTTCATTGTGCATGGCCTCCATCCAGTTTGGATCTTTAAGAGCAACCATCACATTGGGAGGTTCTATCTGGGAGATGAAGCAGGAAAACATACAAAAGTTGATGTGTCCTGTCCGGCTTCTTGTGGTGACACCCGCTGTCACTGGCCCAACAACATTACTCAGTGGATGATCCTTGTTGATTCTGCTCTCTTGGACTTCAGGCACTGAAACATTAACAGGCAGATTAGTATTAACAACATTTTCAGACATACCTGAGCCTTGAGCATCCACTGGAGCATCACGTGTTCCTGAACATTCTGGAATATCGGCAGTTGCATTCCGAGAAGATTCAGCTGATGCTCTATCCACTTGAGGTCTTACATCAGCACTGGGAGCTACAATGTCTTCTTCTTCGCCCAAATTATGGAAAACATTCGAGAAATTAAATCCCTCAAATAATGATCCATAGTCGAAGATCCAATTAGGTCCAGTTCCCGCATCAGTAGGATTGTCCTCCATCCAATCTACATTGAATGCCTCAATGATAACCTGGGTGGTTTTGTTGTACACACGATAGGCACTATTTGCTGAATATCCAACAAAATAGCACTCATCGGCCTTTGCTTCGAATTTCCCTACATCGGACTGGATCAGCACCGTGCATGGACATCCAAACGTCTTGAAGTAACCCACCTTCGGTTTCTCTCCATAAATGATCTGATATGGAGTTTGCTCGTGACGCTTGTTCAGAAGAACTCTGTTTTGTACATAACAAGCGGTATTCACAGCTTCTGCCCAAAAGAAGATTGGTAATTTTGCTTCACACATCATTGTTCGAGCTGCTTCAATGAGTGTTCTATTTCTTCTTTCGGCAACTCCATTTTGCTGAGGAGTGTAAGGAGCACTGAACTGCCTTTCAATCCCCTTTTCACCACAAAACATATTCAGCTCAGCATTCTTGAATTCTGTCCCATTGTCAGATCTGATTGCCTTCACTCTTTTATCCAGCTGATTCTCAATAAGAGTCACAAACTGCTTTACTAAGGCCGGAGTTTCGTACTTGTTTGACAAGAAAAAGACCCAAGTAAATCGTGAGTAGTCGTCCACTATCACGAGGCAGTATGAGAACTTGCTGACACTTTGTACCTGCATAGGACCAAACAGATCCATATGTAAGAGCTGAAGCACAGATGAGACAGAATTTGTAACCTTTGGACGATGTGGCAGTTTGTGCTGCTTCCCCTTAGCACATGCCACACACTTCTCTACTGAAGTGAAGTCTGTGATCGGAAGGTTTCTGACATGCTCTCCTTTAGCCAGCTTGGATAAGTTCTTCATGTTTGCATGTCCCAGACGACGATGCCACAACAATGCAAGATTTTCATTCTGTTTTGATATAAGGCAAGCTTCTTCTGACATAGGAGGATTGCTCAAGTTGAGGAGATATGAGTTTGAACGTCTTGGAGTGCGCATAAGTACACACTCCTCAGGTATCTGCACACCTGGCTTCAGAATAATACACTCCTTCTTATTGAACATCACAGAAAAGTCTCTATCACAGATCTGAGAAACACTCAGCAAACTGTGCGACAGTTCCTCCACGTAATGAACATCAGAAAATGACAGATTACCGCTCCGCACCACACCTTTCTTACTGATTCGACCACCCACTCCCCCTGCAAATGAAACTCCACCTCCATTGAAATCCTCTACATCTTCCAAAAGAGACAGATCTCCGGTCATGTGTCGGGAGCAACCACTATCAACATACCAGAGATTGTTGACAGATCTTCTAGGCTGTCCCTACACAAATCAGAGATCAGTTAGAGTCAGGTACCCAGGTCATAACAGATCTGGGCACTCCCTTGGAGTCAATGTAGTTAACCATTTTGAAAGACATTCCTGCTTTTGATTCAGGTTGATTTACAGTTTTAGCATTAACTTTTGGCTTCCAATTTGGTTGCTTTTGTGAGTTTGAACTACTAGCAAAGTTCTTTGTGGGTGATGTTTTTCTTGGAGGAGATGCAGCCTTTTTACCTTTTGTTTTAACAACCGGTGTCCACTCAAGTTTTAATTTTGTATAAACCATTTGTTTTGGTTGAGTAACAGTTTTTGGTTGTTCCATAACTGCTTTACCCTTAGGTTCAGCAGTCTGATTGACTTTTTGCACTTGTTTCTCAAAAGGCTTTGTTTTAACTTTGTTAGGTCTGTTGTAAACTTCTTTAGGTTTTGAAGTTTGGCCCACATCTCTCCTTTCATTGACATGCTTTGTCACTGGGGCTTTTGTGTTTAGAACCTTAGACTGTTGAGTCTTCATTGGTTCAGAACTCTGCTTCCCCTGTGACGAAGCTTGCAGCTTTTGATTTCTGTTCTCACCCCTCATCATTTTCTCAAGCATATTTGTCCGCTTGTTCTGCGGATAATATGGCTCATAGGGTTTGTTCATACAATTAGCAGCAAAATGACCTGGTTGACCACATTCAAAACAATTCATTTGTCTAGGCCCATTGACGTTGCTACACAAATATGAGCGTCTTGGATAAGACGACTTCCATTCCGGTTGATCATCCCATTTGTGTATCACACGTTTTGAATGTTTTTCAGGTTGTGTTATTAAACAAAATTGTTCAGATTTTGATTTATCAGTTCTATTGTAAGTTGACACAACCTGGGGATATGGAACAAAATCATTGGGCTTAGACTGACGGCCAATCTTTGTGTTAGGAACACGCATTTTAAAAGAACTAATGACTTCATTAGGATTAGAAACATGTTTTAACAAGACAATTTGATTGGACTTGGATGCTTCAAGTTCTGACACAGTTGCCAGAACGTCATCCTTAGGTAAACTAAAAACAGAACTACTAGACTCATGACACTCATTAACTCTCAAGCATTCAGCATCCTCCCCAGATACATCTTCAATGCCTACATCATCTGCACATGTAACAGAAACATTAGTAGGACTAACATTATATTTTAATGATTCCTGGGAAGGGCCTGGTTCATTTCTGTGTTTATCTACCTTGTTCTGACCACTCATTCCATATATTCCAAGTTTCTCTCTTTCTAACTCCTCTTCTGTCATAGGGGTCACACCTATCAACATACTATCTATAGGAGGACCTGCTTCATGATAATCTGAATTAGTTCTGTCTACCTGATCCTCCTCATAGAGCACTCCTATAATATCTCTAGGGATAGGTGGGGGAATTACAGCATTTGCGGCCACGGACTTGTCAGACTTTTCCGAACCAAATCCTGGCGTATGTTTCCCTACTTGACCACAAGTGATAGCCTGAGATAGTTCTTTACCTGCCTGAAGCATTCTTTTGTTTCTTAATTTATTCACATCTAACTGAACCTGCATCTCATTGTTCTTATGTGTCAATTCATCTACCTGCTTTCTAAGGTCAGCTATTTCTAATTTAGCATTATCATACAGGATAGATTGTTCAGTTGCTATCTGTTGGTACTTAACAATATCTAGCTTTTGTGCCTTAATCTTTTCCTCTCCTTTTATCCATCTACCCTTAAATGAACTCCTCTCACACTTGATCTCAAACAGTTCTAGTTGATAATTCTTACAGACTTGTCTAAGACCAGGTATAATACGAGCACAAGTGGGATCAGAACATACCTTGAGGTTCTCAGCAGCAGCAACGTATGCTTCCTTGTCTTCTATCTCAGTCTCCTCGGGCTTTTCCTCATCAGTGACCACAAAAGCATGATGTTCTTCATTACCCTCTTCAGCAGTAGCAATCAAAGCATGTGACAAGCTCAGATCCTTCATCTGGGAAGTCCAGTCATAACCACCACCTCCCTGAACCACCAATGCCTTGTCTTCTCCTTTACCTTTTACCTCAGCTGTCTTCTTCTCTTCAACCCTCTCTTTCTTTGGCTTCGTGCATTCCCTGGCAAAGTGACCATACTCATCACAATTGTAGCACCTCAGCTTTGACTTGTCAAACCCCATTCTGATTTTATCCTGATCCTTCCAGACGTTCCTTCCAGTTTTGGCCATAAATTTCTTGGCTCTGAAAACAGCCATGGCCATTTGCCAAGACACATCTAGCATCTCTACGTCCTCAGGATTGATCTGATTAAGATCACCAGACACCATATCAGAAGGTACAAGATTCCCAGCAACAAGAGCATGATAACTGTTCATGAACCCCATACCAAGGGCAAAGTTTGGATCATTGACATCACCAGAATTGACACCACTGCTTGAACTTCCTTGAGGCTGTGCCACAAATGCATTACCCATTGAGACTGAGCTTGATCCACTTCCTGAAGCCTTTCCTTCATGCTTACCTTCAACTTCTTCAGATAACAGAGCCTGATTCAATTTCCCTGCCAAACTTAATGAGCTTATGTGGTTTAGCTCTCTCTGCTTATCATCTATCATTTTTGACTTCAGTTTGTTAATCAGTTCATCCAAAGTCACTTCTGTCAGTCTGTTGTTGTCTTTGATGATGGATATGTTGGTGTTCCAGGATTTTGGCAGACTGTTCAGCAACTTCAGGTTCTTGTCTTCAGTATCCGGCTCCACACCATAACTTGACATCTCAGCCATTAATGACACATATCTCTGAACTTGAGACTCAAAAGATTCTCCCTGGATGTGATTGAACAAATTAAACTTTTGCTTCAACATCTGCTTCCTGCTGGCCTTGATATCCGGATTTCCTTCATAAGCAACAATCAAAGCGTTCCACAGTTGCTTTGCTGTTTTGCAGTGCTTGAACCCTTGAGCGATATCTGGAGTCAATGCCATTGTCATGATAGCAAAAGCCCTCTCTGCTTTGTTGCATCTCTCCCAGTCATCATCATCATATTCCTCCTCTTTCTTTTCATTCCCGGCATTTGTTCCTGTTGCATGTGTAGGTACGAATGGTCCATTGAGAACAGCCCTCCATAACCTCAGATCCACACTTTTCAAATGATTTTCGAATCTATACTTCCACTCCAAGAAATTATCCGCTGAAGTTAGTCTCGGCGGACGAGTAATAGATCCGATCTCGAAATCCAGTTTCTGGTACATACTCGGCTCGAAATCCATTTCACTAGCTTGGGTAACTAAACCTAAAGTCCAAAAGTCCAAATAACACAGTTTACGATCCAACCCACACGATTACGATTCACCACAACTGATTACGACCCAAACAAATCGATTACGATCCGAAGAACTGTTCCCGATCACACGTTGCAGTCGTAAACCCAAACCGACTCAAATCACTCGTAAACACAGATTACGATCCGCTGATTACGATAGCGGAGTCGTAAACCCTCGAATCCGATCCAAAATACTCGTAAACACCCTTTACGACTTAAACAAATCGTAAACACAAGTACACGAAGTCGCAAACCCAAGTACAGTCGCAAACACCCTTTTGTAAAGACGTAAATGGCCAATCTTCAAACAAAACCAGTCGCAAACACCCAAAAACCCAGAAATACGAAGAACACAGCAGCTGTGAGGATCGGAAACACCAAAAACACCTTCAAATCTTCGAAAACAACCCAGAAACACAGAAAATCCTCTTGAATCAATATCGTGAGAGCCTCGAAACAAGGTTTCTTGGCTCTGATACCAATTGTAGGTCCGAAAAATACCCGAACACACGATATCAAGATCTAACACGAGTGCGGAAACCTCGTGAGAGATTGAATCAAGAGAAATAGTAGAAGTAAAGACTAGATCTTGTATAAAGATGAAGCCTTGAATGAAAACCGTCTACTAGAAGCAATCAAACCAAATCGTGAACACCAAATATGAAGAAGAAATCGTAAATGGTATATAGAATGCTTACTTGAATCGGTTACAATGAGGTGGTATTTATACCACCTCAAGTCAAAATCGCAAACCTAGTAAGCCCAATCATAATCGGCCCACATGGCCTAATAATTAACTAGACTAGCCCACTAGATAAATACTAAACAAGCCCAAAACAACTAACTAACAAAAGCCTAATAACAAATGTTCATGCCTCATATGAATATAGCCCAACAGTTTTCTAGAGATGTAAAACTCATTTCATTTTCTAGAAAACCAGAAATGAAAAACTAGAAAACATTTTCCACAACTAAACGGCCCCTAAATGTTTTTTTGTCAAAAATGCTTATTGGCTTATGACTTTTTAAAAAATAGGTTTTTATAAAGTGTTTGAATTTCCTTATTTAAGTGGATAAGTGTTTTTATATGTTAAATGACTAAAAAGGGGCTTAGTGGGTGTAATTCATAGCAGGATCTCCATCCTCATCTCTATAATTTATACTATTATTATTATTATTTTTTTTTCTCTTTTTTCACTCACAACCATAATTAAATGATACTTTTTATACCTTTATTATTACCTTTTCTCTGTCTTCCAATCACCAAATTCAAGCAAATCACAAGTTTTTTTTGTCAAATATGCATATTTGTTAAACTTTTTTTCTCTCCTCTACTCACAACCACTCACAACCAAAACTCAAATTTTTCAGATTTACACTCACATATTTTTTAGAGAACCTATCGAATGCTCTAAGGTTAAATGAGTATAAGTTAAAATAATGGTAGTATGGTAATTCATCACTCAAAAAGCTATAAGCAGTTTTAATAAGCCAGAAAAACTTAGCTTATTAAAAACTGACTTATTAGCTTTTTAAAAAATCAAATACAAAAATATTTATTGAATTGACAAACGTTCAAAACTACTTATTGAATTTTTAAAAAACAAATAAGTCAATAAGCAGTTTTAAAAATCAAAACCAAAACCAAAGAGGTGATAGAGATTAGAATCAAAGTTTATAGTTTACAATGGTTCGTTTTGACTCTTCTTGCCAACAAGTCAACAACGGCACCAGGTTTCAAAGCTTGACCCCAAGTCAAACCGAAAACACGCAAATGGTTATGAGTTTTAATGGTTTTCAGTTTTCACCCATGGATAACTACTACAATCCTGTCATCACATCTCACTCCATCCGTACTACTACCCCCCTTCTTCCATATCACCCCAAATCTCTGTAGTTTCTGCATCCTTATAACCTTCTCCAAGTTTCAATCGATCCGGAATTCATTCGCCGCCGCCTAGCTGCGCAATTTGAGTAAGTTCATATGCTAAACTTTTACAATTGTATTCTAATTTGACGAATTGTTGTTTTAGAGATATATTTCAGTAGATCTCCTTTGGATTTTGTCGATTCGGTGCTTACGTGTTGTTTGATTGGAAATCTAGGGATTTAGGGATTTAGGGATTTTCATTTCTCTCAAATTGATCCACAAACTTGATTATATGAATTGTGCGAGATGAATGATGATTGAAACTATTATTGATTCAACAAAGTTGCTTGTGTTTCCAATAATGGAATTCAACAGGTGTTTCCAACTATTATTGATTCAACAAGATGTTTTACTCAATTATCTAAAAATGACGCTAATATAAGTACAATATTAAGCAATTGTAATAATCATCTAGACAAAGAAATCGGAAGAAATTAGCAACTAATAGTTTAGTTAGGTTCAGTTTGACTCGATTTGATGACCTTTCGTGCCTTATTGGTGGCTTCTGGCCATTTGGTTTTATTGTGATTTCAGTTAAAACATGGGTACATATCTCAGTACTCCTAAAACAGACAAGTTCTCTGAAGATGGTGAGAATGGAAGGGTCAGATACGGTTTATCATCGATGCAAGGGTGGCGTGCAACAATGGAAGATTCTGTGAGTAGATAACGAGTTCAAGATTTAACAATTGTGCTTATATTCAATGTTTTATTTTTGTTTTATCTTTGTTTTCTGATTTACTCTAAAAATGAAGCCATTTTCAATATTAAAATGAATTTCAATGTGATCGATTCTGAATGTTTACAGTATTAGAATCCAAAAAATTTTATGTTGATGGTTTTCAGTTTGCCTTTTTGGTTGTGTTTTTAGCATGCGGCGCTTCCTGATCTGGACCCCACTACCTCTTTCTTTGGTGTATATGACGGCCATGGAGGTGTAACATTTTCAAGTTCTATGTTAGATTATGAGTTATTCAGTGCCCATTTGCGTTATGTTGATTATGTTTCAAATAAGTGAAATGTGTATACTAGTTTTTAATTTGAATGTTCTCTTCACCTCAGGTAAAGTTGTTGCTAAATTTTGTTCAAAGTATCTTCATCATCAAGTGCTCAAGCATGAAGCATATTCTACTGGTGATATTGAAACCTCTGTACAAAAGGCATTTATCAGGTTGAAATATTTACATTTATTTCAAAATCTTCAAATTTCTCATATACTCTATATATATATGCATATAGGGACATATTCTTTTCAGAAAATACATATAGGGACGTGTTCTTTTTAGAAAAAAAAACATGTTGAGAACTATGAAGTATGAACCACTTGGTTCACTTGTAAATTGTGCATAAAAGATAATCAAAGTAATGGAATAGAGAAAGTGTGGTGATTGCGTAACCATCTTATGTGTCGCATTCAAACCACCAAGTACAAGTACACTATACGGTTCTTAACGCATTCATAGTTTTGAGGTGAATGCCCGTCTATATTATGTTGTAAATTAATCATGAGTATATATAATTAAATTTGTATGAGTGGCACAGAATGGATGAGATGATGCGTGGACAAAGAGGCTGGAGGGAATTATCGGTTTTAGGAGATAAGTTAAACAAATTCACTGGTGTGATCGAGGGTCTTATATGGTCTCCAAGGGGCGGAGAAGCAAGTAATAAGGTTGACGACTGGACTTTTGAGGAGGTACTTTTATATGTTCTTGTACTTTAGTTGAATACTTTTTAAACTTTTACAAATTTTAAAGTAGATTTGACTCATTTTGGTTTTTCTTGACACAGATAGTTTTATATATTGTTGAATTCTTTGATTCCTTGCAGGGGCCACATTCAGATTTCACAGGACCAACATCTGGATGCACAGCATGTGTTGCTATCATGAGGAACAATCAACTCGTTGTTGCAAATGCTGGTGATTCTCGTTGTGTTATTTCCAGAAAGGGCGAGGTAATATCTATCAAATGATTTTTCCTCTCTTTCATCTAATAAAATCTGCATATATGATTAACTTTATGGTGGTTTGTATTTATACAGGCATACAATCTGTCTAGAGATCACAAGCCTGCGCTTGAGGTTGAGAGGGAGAGGATACTAAAAGCAGGTGGATTTATTCATGCAGGCCGCGTTAATGGCAGTCTCAATCTTACAAGAGCTATAGGTAATCTCTTTGTTTGATCATGGTATAATTTATAACTTATTTATTTTTAATTTTTGATCCCCTTTGCATGGATATCAAGTATGTGAGAAAAATAGGTCAAATTTTTTGTTTTTTTATTAATATTATAATTATGGATGTGCAGGTGACATGGAATTTAAGCAGAATAAGTTTTTATCTGCTGAAAAGCAAATAGTAACTGCTAATCCTGATGTCAACACTGTAAGTCCCTTTCACTTTCTAGAAAGAGAGCTAATCGCCTAATCCTGATGTCAACACTAAAATTAATCATCTAATATGTTTGAAAATTTTTAATTATTATTATTATTATTTTTTGAGAGAGGAATTGGGGGGGGGGGGGGGGGGGTAATGAATAAATGGTAATTAGTTCTCTTACTATTGAGTTAATTGCAACCTTCCAAGACCAAGATTGTCTTTTTATTTCCATTTTCAATTTTTTTGTGTCATTAACATAATTTACATTTCAACCTATAGATGAACACTTTTCAAATAACACGTTTATCAAGGGATTGATGCAAGTTTATAGGATATTAAACTAGAGGGTTTATTATGTAATATTGTATCTTATATGTCTAATACCCGAGGACGGGCCACTCCTCCCCGCTTATGATCATGGATCACTGGTTTTGTCTTGCCATGGACTCCTCAGGGGAGTGGCCCCAACTCCAGACTAGTGGGGCACACTGATATGCATCTTTAATTAATTGTTAAGGTTATTCTAAAGGATATACAAGAGTGATCGGGAACCCATGTGCTTAAGCACGTTTCCGAGTAGATATGATCTTTAAACACGTGGCCCATTAATGTTGCTCTCTTTGACCTTTTACCTAATTGTTTGATAAATGGATATGCATTTTATTTTGCTTAGGTTGAGCTATGTGATGATGATGAGTTTGTTGTGCTGGCATGTGATGGTATCTGGTAAGGGATCTTTCCTTTCTCCACCATTTTTATAATGTAGTTACAAAACAAATAAAAACCTTACTCGACTCCACAACTCAACAGGTTTTATATGTCGTGGCATTATCGATATGACTATTTGCCATGCAATTAGTTTTTTTGCCCTTAGGTCGTCACAAAGTTATTTACTTTCATTTCTTCAGGGATTGCATGTCAAGCCAACAATTAGTGGATTTCGTTCATGAACAACTGAAATCGGTAAGTGTGGATTTCACTAAGAAAAGTGTCATAAATTTGAAAATGGGTATATTATCTGATATTATGATTTTTTATCTGATAAATATAATATTATGCCAAGTTTTGAGGGGATATATGAATATGACACTTTGTTTATTAATCCCATAAATAATGTATTCGCCAAAAAGTCAAATTCGATTATCTCAGTTATTACCACTTCAAAGTTCAAACCGTAGAAGCACATTGGAACCCCGTTTTCTGTAGCCAACCACTATAAAAACGCTCATCCAAACAGCCCTTGAGGCCTCAAGGCTCAAGATGTGTTAAAACATTATGGTCTTAGTCTGATCTGTAGACATGATTTTAGTTCTAAACTGGAAACCTTAACTCTTAAACTTTCTACAGGAAAGTAAACTTTCAACAATATGTGAAAGAGTGTTTGATAAATGTTTGGCACCATCGACATCTACGGGCGAGGGATGTGACAACATGACCATGATCTTGGTGCAGTTCAAGAAGCCGATCCAGCCACTTCCTTCTGCTGAAAAAGAAGAATATGATGAACTGAAAGCTGCTGCAACAACTGAATCAAACTAAATCACTCTTAAAGAAAACAAATTGATCTTTAGTGTTTTGTGTGCGTGCGTGATACATTTGTATATATTGTTGGTAGAAATGACACTACCAGAAAACTATACCGACGCTGTAGTTGTCTGTTTCCATCCCTTTTCTTATTCTGGTTTCAGTTTGAATGTAAAGAAAAAGTTGTTTTTGTTTTGTTTTTAGTAGGGGTGTTCATAGTATGGATCAAGTGTTTAAAAATGAAAACAGAAAATCAGTGGAAGCTGAATTTAAACCTAAGACCTCCTCGGTGTATATATAGTTAAATTTTTTGATGAAGTAGAAGGAACCATGATAGCCTTCCTCTAAGGTTGTTTACACTGAAGCAATCTGAGCTTTTGTGGGGGGGTGTGGGGTGGGGGGTGTGGGCTTGGGGGTGGTTTGGGCTTTAAACTAGTTTATGTTAAGATGTGGTTAGTCCCATGGCTTCAGTTTGCTGTTTCATGAAGCCACTCCGAGTCGAGATGAAAGCATTCAATTTTTGTAGGTTCTACACACCCTTAATACCAACGTAAAGCATCTACCCACTACCTCCTTCATTTAGGCTTCATTTGGCTTGATTTATCTTATCTTATCCTAGATGACACAAGCTTATTGGATGAGGCTTCAACATTTGTGGCTACCACCCCCTCCACCCTAACAAGTTACAACTCAAGATCGTCTCTTTTGTAGATACTAAAAACTCCTTTACACGATACGTTATGATTTTGTATATTTGTAGTTTTTAAGAGGACAACTTGGTGATAAAGTGATGATTTTTCAACCAAAAGGTTGTTGATTCAAATCATGCAACATACAGTATGTGATGATTTTAGCCGTTCATTTATTTTTTATATTTGCCTATTATCCTATCCTATAATGCTCCTTTTATTTTTTTATATAATTCTCAAATAGTGTTATATTTTAGTCCGAGTATATAAAAGTATTTGTGTATGAACGAAAGTATCGTAGGTATGAACGAACTTAATGAATCAAACCTGGTAGTTGATGTTGTATTTATAATACTTAGTATTTGTTATACTAACCCATTAATGAATTTCCCTATTTGGTGAGATGTAGGTCTAAACGACCTCTCTAAACCATTTGGTGTAAGCACCTATTTCGGGCAATACCATTACTTTTTGTTAGGTTTGGAGTATGTATGCTCTGAATCGGACACACATTGGTCTGTTGTCCGATTCAGACTTGTCCGTAGGAGACAAGTCTTCGTGACATTGTTTCATAGTCCGAACCATACTATGTGAGAGAACTATGTCTTGGTCCATACATATGTAGCGCGTGAGGTTTCATTCGAACCATAGTTACTTTTGTTTATCCTAGACGGATATGTAGATCATGCCTCTCCTCTGCACGTCTGGGGAGATTCTGATCCCGTCATAAAATAACCCGTGACAAAAATTAAAAGAAAACAATTAGAAATGCATGACATCATTTATATTTAAAATAAAACAACTAAAACTAAACAATTTAAACAAAAATAAATAAAATTAAAAGAACAAATAATATTATGATCTGACGCTTTATTACGCCATAGGAAGTTTGAGTCATCATCCATCCATCAAACACCCAAAAGAAAAGTAAACCCCTACCTCCCTCTTCACCTCAACTTAGCGGCGCTTCAACTTGCAGCAAAAACCATACAAACATGGAGCCCGGAGCCGTTCCAGAATCAGTTATGGAGTCCGTCAATACAACTTCAACAAACTTCAACGAATTCCGTCCTCAATTCGCCGATTTCTTCCCCCTTTGCGACCCCGACACTCTCTCCGAATTGGACCCTCTCCAGCGAGCTCAATCTCTCCTCCTGCTCGCTAAAGCCACCACCACACTCTTCGCATGTATCTCCCTCAATCTCTCTCTCTCTCTCTTCTTCTTTACTTTAGAAACGAACGAATCCGGTTCGTAGTTTGATGATATGTTGTTTGTTTGTTTGATTCGTTGATTGATTGTTTTCAAGTGAAGCTGCGTTGCAATGGTGTTGATCCAGATGACCATCCCGTCAGATCCGAGCTGGTAGGGTTTGTTTTGATCTAATCGTTTTTTGTTTTTTGTAATTTTTATTCAATGGTTCATAAATTGATAGTGATTATTTAGGGATAGTATCATAGTATAGATTGGTCCTTTTTGGGGCTTCGGCTCGACTTCGCTAGGGCTGTAAACGAAGATTGGTACTTCATGGACTATGATCATGTGATTATTTGTTTTTTCATTACAAAATGTCAAAATAACCATGTCTGTGGTCTATTTAAATAGTGTGTCATATTTTTATTATATATAATTTATGTGAGTTAGAGTTTACAATATTTTTATACTCTTTACACAAAATTGTAGGGTAAGGTTGCCAATGAGTTGGCTAAAGAGCAAGCCACAAACTGAGTTGACCTTGGCTCAAGCTCGACTTGTCTTGTTTACATTTCGTGTGAGCTATTTTCGAGCGAGCTAGGAGGCGCGGGCTTTTTGGAAAATCCTAGACTTCACTTAGGCTAGGTTAGTTGTTCAAAGACTTTTTAGGTTTGCCTTTGAGTGGGCTTGTTGGGAACTCAATGGAAATGTGTTGTAGGTTCTTTTAAATTTATCTATTAGTTAACTTTTGGTTGATTTTTGAGTTTTTGGTAATGTAGGACAGATTAAAGTTGTACCAGGAGAAGCTGGATAAGTGCATTAATTTGAGTAATGGTAAGTTTCCTTCTTTACTACTTTACTTGAGTGTCAAGTTTTGCAGCCTCAGGGTATAAAAGGATGAGACTTTTTGAAATATAGTGCTAGAAAATACAGAAAATCCAACGTTTGTGCCGTCTCTAAGGTGTTTGGATGTGCATTTTGAAAGTGATTTATGTGACGTTGAATAAGGAGAATCTAATGATCACTCTTAGGAGGTGTTTGTAATTGCTAATCTGGTTATTTGTGAGTGAAATAATCAGTTTGAAGTTGCAATAATCAATCCTAAACACTCCTAGTGATTCTAAGCTAAAGTGGAGCCAAACTGGAAGCTGATTATCACTACCTAAAGTTGCAATAATTAGATACTCACTTTCAAAATGCACATCCTAATAACTTGCCTATGCTAACTTTCAGAGTTATTGAGTTTCTTTTAATGTTTCCATCAACTAAATGCAGCACCCCTACGCCCCTCAACTACTTTAAACTATCAGGCAGCAACACGTTTCATTGAGCATTCATTGCCAGATCTTACTTCTGGTAAGTGGCTTCTAAGATTCTTTAAATTATATGAGTACTTGGTTTTAAAAAATGTGCGCGTAAGGCACAAGGCGATTTGGAAAATGCCTTACGCTCAGTTCCCGAGTTTACTTAACGAGGGAAAAGAAGAGAAATGAAAGGAAAAGAAAGAGAAGGGAAATGAAGAGAAAGTGAGTGATTTCCTTCCTTCCAAATCCTTCCAAATCGGAAGGAAAGAAAAACACAAGATTTTGGCCTAGCTTTCCTTCCATTTCCCTCCCTTTCCCTCCTTAAATGAAACTCGGGAACACAAAATTTCTTATTTTCCTTTCCTTTCTCTCCTTAAGTGATGAGGAGATAATGAATGGTTTACTTGATAAAAAGGTTGATATGAAAAGAAGATGAGACAGGTGCAGCTTTTGGTTAATGCTTCTCGTAAGTGGAGCTCTTGCCTTACCCTTTGTGCCTTGGCTTTTGGGACCTAAACGCCTCGGAGCGTCTCATGTTTTTTAAAACCAAGTATGGATATATGTTTGTTTTATGTTTAATAGTTTTACCGGATTATAATTTGCATGATTTCACAGATCAAAGGAAAAATATGAGGGAAATCAGTAGGCGTGATGGGGTAAATCGTGGGCGTTCAGAGGGAAATGCTAGCAAGAGAAGGAAATATCTTTCATCTAATAAAACTTCTGTAAAGACTGCTGCCCAGGAATTTCTTGAAAAAGCGACTCGTGAGCTTCTTGGTGATGATAAAAGTTCCTTCAAGGGGCCTCTAAAGCCTCACGATTCTGATGATGATGACACGTCCACCTGATCCTTAGGTATAATTAGTACATTTACTCTTGTGTTCTTACTTACTGCCATGTTATATCAATCTTTTAGTTAACTAGATGGTGATATATTTAAATGTAACTAGAAAATTAGTTACATTTTAAGATATTCAACGCTTTACAAGAAAAACTAGAGGTGGTAAAATGGGCGAGTTAGGTAATGGGCCAGAAAGGTTTCAGGCTGAAACAAGGTAATATCTAATGTGGCTAAAATGGGTCAAGTTTATTGTCTACTTTTTTTGTCTTGGGAAACTTGTATCAATAGTTTCTTGCATTGAACTTCCATCACCAGTCTTCTTTTTATCTATCAAATCCCTTGATAGTTGGCTAAAATTTCATCTTCATTATAGATCCTGTGAATTATAAAGAACATCGGTTATATATGCTCTTGTGGCAAATTTATCCAAAAACGTCGGTTTTGGGGCATAAAGTAAGGCTGGTGGGTAAAAGGAGATCAAGAAATAAAATGTTTAGGAGATTTGGTCAATTCAATCACAAATATTCTCACATTGTAATTGCATGTCTACCTCATCTCTTGCAATTTTATTTTCTTTTTAAATCTTATTAACCATTTGTTATTTTGTGCAGGGTAGCATAGCTGATCTTTGCAGTATAGATTCTGCATGTTTTATTGAACCCTCTCTTTGTTTGCTTTAATGGGTTCATAATCAGTTACGAATGTATGTTAGGAGTAATGTAGCAGGATTTTGTGGTATAAAATGGGCTAATTGCTGCCAGATCCATTATTTCTAACAAGAATATGCTCTGCTACCATAAAAGACATGGGTCATATGCATTACCATTGCTGATTCTTTTTAGTATTTACAGTAAAATTAGAAAAAAGTAATATTTTAGGGGGTTCATATCTGTGTATGAGGTTCTTGTAATATTCCATTCTTACTAGTGAAAATATCAAAATTTCTTAAAATTTCATGTAATAGTAACCAAGTTTAAATAGTTCTTTATTAAAATCACTTAAACTTTTTGTCTCTTTAAAATCGTTCAACTTTAATTAATGGTATTTCAAATTTGTATTATGTTTTATAAATGTTAAGTTTTGTTAACATTGAGTTAGGCAAAGAAAACACATATGAATCTCAGTTACTATCTAGTCATTATTTTCTTCAAGTTTAGAAAGCTTAATAATCTAAATTCCATGATCTTATTTACTTTTCGATGAAGATGCGTAAGAAGTCATCGTTTCTCCGTGTTTTACCATATTGGCTGATTGGATTGAATATTCCTCTTCTACCTAACTTCGGAAAATCTGGTGGCTTGGAAATAGGAAGAGATATATATCAAGAGATCATCTAGAAGCAAACATCGACAATTTTAATTAGGTGTGTTCGTCGAATTGAATTCTGGTTATTCGAGTCAAATTATTTGAATTTGAAAACTTTACAATTAAATTCAAATTGGGTTTTAATTCGCACAATCCGATTTAAATAAGTTTATTCATAATTCAAATTAAACTTGGTTCTATTCGAATAAACCAATGCAGTGTGAAAGATTAAGAAAAACACAAATTTATCCAAAAATAATACACTAATATTGTTGGTTGTAGCTAGAATCAGAAATTGAGATTCCATTATTATAAGTTAAAATATCAAAGTTTAATGAAAATTTTTAGGTAATAGTAACTAAGTTTACCTAGTGCTTTATGAAAATCAATTAAACTTTTTGTCTCTTCAAAATTGTTTAACTTTCATTAAAGGTATTTCTAATTTGTATTATGTTTTATAAATGTAAAATTTTGTTAAAACTGAGTTAGGCAAAGGAAACACATATGAATGTCAGTTACTATCTAGTAATTATGTTCTTCAAGTTTAGAAAGCTTAATAATCGAAATTCCATGAACTTTTTTACTATCTGATGCAGATGCATAAGAAGCCAACGTCTCTTCGTGTTTTATCATGTAGGCCGAGTGAATTGAATTTTTCTCTTCTACCTAACTTTGAAAAACCTGGTGTCTTGAAAATAGGAAGAGATATATATCAAGAGATCATCTAGAAGCGAACATCGACAATTTTAATTAGGTGTGTTCGTCGAATTGAGTTCTGGTTATTCGAGTCGAATGTTTGGATTTGAAACTTTACAATTAAATTCCAATCCAACTTAAATTCGCACAATTCGATTTAAATAAGTTTATTTGAATTCAAATTGAATTTGGTTCTATTCGAATAAACCAATGCAGTGCAAAAGATTTAAAACAAAACACAAACTTATCCAAAAATAAAAACACTAATATTGTGGGTAGTAGCTAGAAGTTAGAATCAGAAATTGAGACTCCATTCTTGTGGTGAAAGTATAAAGCTATAGAAGTATATTAAAAGCGAAAGTAGAAAAGTTAAAAGTTTCGTGGCCAAAGTAGAAGACAAAAAAACTTAAAAATAGAAAAAGAACTTTAAAAGTTTGAGGGTTAAAAAATTAAGGAGTATAAAACGTAAAAGTCTAAAAGTCTTGTGGTGAAAGTATAAAACTACAAAAATATACTAAGTTAAGTGGTATAAAGCGTAAAAGTCTAAAAGTCTCGTGGTGAAAGTATAAAACTATAAACTATACTAAAAACGAAAGTAGAAAAGTTAAAAGGTTATGTGACCAAAGTAGAAGACAACAAACTTAAAACAAAAAAAAAATATTAAAAGCTAAAGGGTAAAAAAGTTAAGGGGTATAAAACGTAAGAGTCTAAAAGTCTTGTAGTGAAAGTATAAAACTATAAAAATATACTAAAAATGAAATTAGAAAAGTTAAAAGTTTCGTGGCCAAAATAGAAGACAACAAAACTTAAAATTAAAAAAAAAAACTTTAAAAGTTAAACGGTACAAAACGTAAGAGTATGAAACATATGTGGCTAAACTATGAAAACTAAAAGTTTACTATTTCGTTAAAAAGAAAAAAGAAAAAAAAATAAATCATAAAAGTTTAGGGATAGAAAGCGTCAAATTACTAAAGTCACGTGACAAAACTATAAGAAGCTAAAAGTTCACTATTCATGAACCAAATTTCATTGTTATATAATAATTTATCCAAAAATAAAAACACTAAGTTTACCCAATGTTTTATTAAAATCAATTGAACTTTTTTATCTCTCCGAAATTGTTCAACTTTCATTAAAGGTATTTCTAATTTGTATTATGTTTTATAAATGTTAAATTTTGTTAAAATTTAGTTAGGCAAAGGAAAGACATATAAATCTCAGTTACTATCTAGTTATTATTTTCTTCATGTTAAAAAAAATATAACATCTCTAACTAATAGAGATGAAGTAAAGACTAGGGGTGTTCATCGAATCGAATTCGATTTATTCGAATTGTTCGAATCGAATTATTCGAATTTTGAACTTCTAAAACCAAATTCGAATTCGATTCGAATTCGATTAAAACAAGTCGAATGCGAATCGAATAATGATAGTCGAATTCGAATCGAATTTGAATTTATTCGAATAAATTCGAATAAGAGAAATCTTTAGTTTCATAAAATTAACTTTTCAATAACTTTTATTATAACAATCCAATAATAACTTTAATATAGTTCCAAACATATCCAAAACGATATGTACCTAACAAGTCCGAGACGATAATAGCGGCAAAACAAGTATCAATGTACTAGATAAAAAAACCAAAACAACAAGCCAAAGTCAAACAAACGATAGCTCAAAATAAGCTAAGCAAATAACCAAAGTACTTCTTTCAAAGAATACTAAACTGGGCTTATGTTAAATGTGACCCCAAGAATACTAAAATATTGATATATAATTTACATAATATATATGTATATCATGTAGGGCTAGGTTCAGATGAGAACTTTTTATTTTGAGAACTTTTGAAAACTAAATTTCAACCACATATTTCAGGGGGGATCACTATAATTCATGAGAGGGGGATACATGTAAATAAACTTGTGGCTCAAATTAGTTCTTTTTAGTTCTCAAATCAAAATGGTTCTCAAATGATCCTCTCCCTATATATATATATATATAAAATATATGAAATATATAAAAAAATATATATTTATATCTTATTCGAATTATTCGAATCGAATCGAATTTGGAAAATCAAATTCGAATTCGATTCGAATTCGACTTAATTAATTGAATCGAATTAGGATTCGATTCGAATAAATCGAATAAGGAATTCGAATTTCTTATTCGAATTCGAATCGAGTCGAATTTCGAATTATTCGAACGGGATTCGAATAATGAACACCCCTAGTAAAGACTAGGTTGAAGTGTCAATACAGATTTAAGATGAAAGGTTATAATAAGAACTCATAAAGTAAAATAGAAATAATGAAAACTAGCAGCATGTAGCCACTAGGTTAAATCTCACCTATTGCAATTAAACATTAATTCTAAAGTAAATGGGCTTATTGTTTTAGGTTTTTAGTCCATTTAATGTTACAAGAAAATAAAATACATGTCGTATAACTCTTATATTATATAAAGTATTTTTAAAACACATATATATAATAAAATAATATATATACATATATAATGTTTATCTAGGTTATTCAAATTAAATGAATTGGTAAAACTAAATTTGAATCTAATTCGTATTCGACATAATCATTCAAATTCGACTCGAATGGTATTTTAGGTTAGTCAAATCAGATTCGAATAATGAATACCTAAATTTTGATAGAGCGTATTTTTTATTTTATTTAAAACAAAAATTCTAACTAAATTTATAAAATAGCACTCAACTACAATAGAATGTACTTTAATTATTTAAATTAGAGTTAATTATTGATGACAACTTGACAACTTGAATTATAACAATATAAAATATGACTAATTGGCCGATAATAATTTTTACTATCAATTTAACCTATAAC
>JBCNJP010000016.1:3982570-3999366 GCA_039602395.1 Deinandra increscens subsp. villosa
TATAACCCCATAACTATATGTTTTTAAATCCCTATAAAATATAGAAACGCTCCGTACGATTTCGCGACACATCGTCACATAAAACATAAAACATAAAACGATGTGCGTATATATATACATATATACCACGTGAAAATAATAAATGTAATTGCCACATAAAATGACAAAACGTTTAATGAAATCATAAAATATGATTTACATAAAAGCATAAAATAAAGTTATTAAAGTAGGTTAACAGACGTCTAGACTCATGTGCATCGCTCACTATTCTAGTTAACTGAAGTAACGGACGTTATCAAAATATAACACAAGTTATTAACGGGGTTAACCTGGGAAATTGTCGGTTGTCACATCATCCCCTTGTTAAGGAATTTTCGTCCCGAAAATTGCCTTAAGTTGCTACGGTTTCTGTGGAAGGACAAGAAAAATTTTAGGGTTGCTACATCATCCCCTTGTTTAGGAAATTTTGTCCCAAAATTTAACTCATACCTTAATTAGATGTTGAGGCCTGATTAAATAGGTGAGGATATTTCTTTCTCATCTGATCTTCTCGTTCCCACGTGAACTCCGGTCAACGCTTAGATTGCCATCTCACTTTGACGATGGGAATTTTACTTCGTTTCAGTGTTTTCTCCTCACGTCCCATGATTTCCACGGGTTGTTCGATGAATCGCAGATTTTCATCAATTTGTAGTTCTTCAAACGGAATTATGAGAGTGTCATAAGCTAAACACTTCCTCAAGTTCGAAACGTGAAACACGTTGTGTACTCCATCCAATTCAGGAGGTAGATTTGAATGGTAAGCCACCGGACCAATGCTTTCGGTGATCTCGAATGGTCCTACATAGCGAGGATTTAACTTCCCACGCTTTCCAAAGTGTACAACGCCTTTCCATGGTGAGACTTTTAGCAATACTTTGTCGCCGACTTCGAATTCCAAAGGCCTTCGGCGTTTATCTGCATAACTCTTTTGTCTATCTCTTGTCGCTTTCATGCTGTTTCTGATTTGCACGATTCTCTTCGTGGTCTCGTGTACTAATTCAGGTCCAGTGAGTTGGCTCTCACCGACCTCGGCCCAACAGACCGGCGATCTGCATTTTCATTCGTAAAGAGCCTCAAATGGAGCGGCTCCAATACTGGTATGGTAGCTCTTGTTATAGGAGAATTCTACCAACGGTAGATGGGTTGCCCAATTTTTCCCGAAGTCAAGTACGCATGATCGAAGCATATCCTCGAGAGTTTGGATGGTACGTTCAGTCTGTCCATCTGTTTGAGGATGATACGCGGTACTCATATCTAAGCGAGTGCCCATCGCTGCTTGTAAGGATCTCTAAAAGTTTGAAGCAAACCTAGGGTCTCGGTCAGAGATAATAGATAAAGGCACTCCGTGAAGCCTGACAATCTCCTTCAGGTATATCTTTGCAAGTTTCTCTGTTTTGTCACTTTCCTTGATAGCTAGGAAATGAGCGGATTTTGTTAATCGGTCAACGATAACCCAAATCATATCGTTACCGCCAAAAGAACGGGGTAATCCCGTGATGAAATCCATCGAGATTTCTTCCCATGTCCATTCAGGAATTTTAGGTTGTTGCAGTAATCATGCTGGCTTTTGATGTTCCGTTTTGACCATTGCGCACGTCAAGCACTTGCTAACATATCTAGCGATGTCAGCTTTTATATTGGGCCACCAATATAACCCTTTTAAGTCTTGATACATTTTTTCTGAACCTAGATGGATCGAATAACGAGACTTATGGGCCTCGTCCATCACCAGTTCTCTAAGATTTCCATGAGAGGTACCCATATGCGATCCTTATAATAACGAAGTCCATTGGACTTAACTTCAGAAGTTCCATCGATGTCACGTAACGATTCAGACCCAAAATTTTCCTCCTTTAGGGCCTCTTTCTGAGCATCTCGGAGTCTACCCGGTAGCCCCGTATTGATCATTAATTGGAGAGCTCGAACCTTTCTAGGCTTAACATGCTCCTTTCTACTCAAGGCATCGGCCACCACGTTGGCCTTGCCTGGATGATACTTTATCGCAAGGTCGTAATCGTTTAGCAATTCGACCCACCTACGTTGCATCATGTTGAGTTCCTTCTGTTCAAATATGTGTTTGAGGCTCTTGTGATCGGTGAATATCGTACACTTGGTACCGTATAAGTAGTGTCTCCAAAATTTCAAGGCAAATACAACAGCGCCCAACTCTAGGTCGTGAGTTGTGTAATTCTTCTCATGGGACTTTAATTGCCTTGACCCGTATGCAATGACCTTACCTCTTTGCATCAACACACATCCAAGTCCCTGGATTGACGCGTCATAATAGACCTCGAAGTCGTCAATCCCATCAGGTAAAGATAATATAGGTGCAGTACAAAGTTTCTCTTTCAGAGTTTAGAAGGTTGTCTCTTCCTTGTCACCCCATTTGTACTGAACCCCTTTGTGCGTAAGAGCGATCAATGGTTGAGCTAACTAAGAAAATCCCTTTATATAACGATGGTAGTAACCCGCTAAACCTAGGAATTGGCGAATTTCCGTAGGAGCTCTGGGGGTAGACCAACTTTTAATTGCCTCAACCTTGGCTGGATCAACATGGATACCTTGTTCGTTGACGATGTGACCTAGAAATTGAACCTCTCGGATCCAGAAATCGCACTTAGAGAATTTTGCATAGAGTTGTTCTTTCTTTAACAATTCTAAGATTAATTGCAGGTGTTCCTCGTGTTCTTCCTTTGTCTTGGAGTAGATGAGGATATCGTCAATAAACACTATGACGAATTTACCCAGGTAGGGCTTGCACACACGGTTCATGAGATCCATGAACACATCTGGTGCATTTGTCAACCCGAAAGGCATGACCAAGAATTCATAATGGCCATAGCGTGTTCTGAAGGCTGTCTTTTCTATGTCCTCATCGCGGACTCGAAGTTGATGGTAGCCAGACCTTAAATCAATCTTGTAATAGTAACTGGATCCTTGAAGCTGGTCAAAGAGATCGTCTATTCGTGGAAGAAGGTATCGATTCTTGATAGTGACTTTGTTAAGCTCGCGGTAATCAATACACATCCTAAATGTGCCATCCTTATTTTTGACGAATAACACAGGTGCTCCCCATGGTGACGAGCTAGGTCTAAAAAAACGTTTATCTAGCAGTTCCTGCAGTTGTGTGGATAGTTCATTCAATTCGTTCACCGCTAGACGATATGGTGCATGCGCGATCGGAGCTGCTCCTGGAGCGAGGTCAATCCCGAATTCTACTTGCCGATGCGGAGGAAGGCCAGGTAATTCCTCAGGAAATACCTCTGGGTAATCACGTACGATCGGAAAGTCTTCAATTTTTCTCTCCACCCTGGTTTGGTCCGTAACTGTGGCCAGGATTGCCACGTGTCCTTTCCGAAGACACTTCTGCGCTTTAACGTACGATATGATTCCGGAGACAGCACCTCCCCTTTCGCCCTGAATCGAGAGTACTTCTCCTCCTTCTACGGGTATTCGTATGACTTTTTCTTAACAGGCGATTTCCACCTGATGTTTGGATAGCCAATCCATGCCCACTATGACGTCGAAACTACCGATGGTAAAAGGCATAAGGTCTATACTTAGTTTATGACCAGATAGTTCTAATGTGCAGTTTTCAACCAAGTGAGTGGTGTCAAGGAGCTTACCATTTGCTAATTCAACCGTATACCTAGCTTTTAGTGGAGTTTGAGTAGCCTTAATCAACTTACAAAACTTAGTCGAGATAAAACTTTTCTCAGCACCAGTATCAAATAAGACATTTGCGAAGTAGTTGTTTAGAAGAAACTTACCGGTAATGACGTTGGCATCGTTTCTTGCTTCACCAGAACCCATAACGAAAGCTCGCCCTTTGGCGCCATCTCCACTGTTTCTACCACCATCACCGTCGTTGTTATTGTTGTTACGGTGGTTGTTGTTGTTGCCAGCATTGTTGTTATTGTTACTTCGGAGCTGCGGGCAATCCCTCTTCAAGTGCCCTGGCTTTCCACATTCATAACACCCCTTAGGGCCTTCATTATTCTGCCTCTGATTCTGATTCTGATTCTGATTCGGACGGTTTTGTAGTTCACCCCAACAGTTCTTAGCCTCATGGCCCCCTTTACCACAATGCTCATAAGTGAGCTTCTTGCATGCCCGATTGTGGTGTTGGTTACACCGATTGCAGAAAGGTGCTCGCCCCTTGTACCCATTGTGATTTTGATTACTACCACCTTGGCGGTTCTGATTACCGCCCCCGCTGTTGGTGTTACCGTTGTTATAGTCACCCCTGGAATTGTTGTATCTCTTGTTTTGGTTGTGAGAGTTAGAGAATCTCCCATTGTTGTTGCCACTCCCATTGTTGTTGTTCTTACTAGAGTCGCCATCTCTCTTTCTTTTCCCATCTAAGACAGTTTTGGGGACCTTTCTGGGTGGCAACGTTCCTTGCTCTATGGCCTGGTCAGTCAGCTTATGGGCCAACCTGATAGTATTCTGCACATTTGTAGGGTTTGAGACAGTCCCATCCCCTTGATATGTGGAGCTAACCCATCCACGTACCTTTCAATCCTTTTGAAGTCAGCATTAACCATCGTAGGACACAACATCGCGTACTCATGGTAGCGAGCGGTGTACTCTTCAACCTCAGAACTTACCATTTTCAAGTTCTGGAACTCACCTTCCAACCTTTTGACCTGATCGCGAGGACAAGACTCCTCCATGATGGCATCTTTGAATTCCTGCCAAGTCATAGCATTTGCCGCATCGAGCCCTAACATTTGGATTTGCGCGTTCGACCAAGTGAGGGCAGCTCCCTCGAGTGTAGCAGTTGCGAAATTGACCAGATTCGCAACTGGGAAGTTACACATTGAGAACACCTTTTCTGATTTCTCGAGCCATCACAGCAGACCCACGGCTCCTTCACCACCCTTGAACGTGAGTGGCTTACAATCCATGTAAGTTTTAAAGGTGAACTGAGTTGGGCCTGGATCGTTTCATGAAATTATTTTAGAGAATAATTTTTGAGAGTGAGAAAAAAAATGTAGTCAATTTTTCGTCTGTTTTTACTTACCACCGTTATTATTTCCTTCTGCTTGAGCCGCAGCGAGTGCTGCCGCAACGTTTTCATTTATCAAAGCCTGGAATCGAGCTGCTGTGAGGTATTCAGCCATGATTCTGTTTGTCATACAAACATTTCAATGATTAATATACCCAATATTAATTTCATTATATACGTTAGAACGCATACAACCAAATAATTAATATATCCAATATCAATTTCATTAAGCGCTAAACAATTATTCATGCATCCATCCATCACACGACATAATTTTTAGAAACACATTGGAAAAATAAATGTTGTAATATCCATTACAAAATTTAAAATCCAACCATAATGTACCTCAGCATTTGAAAACATTCAAAATAAAATGAACACCCAGTCAATTTTATTCGAAGTAACAAAATAAAAGAAAAGAAGACAAATTAGAACATGGATCAATAACATCTGGTTCTTCCTCCATGTCCTCCTGAGGCTCCTCCTCAAAAGGTTCTTCTTCGAAGGTTTCCTCATCTTCTTCTTGAATAGGAGCACCTTGAACCTGCAGGGCTGCCATTTGAGCTTGGAGGGCGGCGACCTGTGCCGCAAGTGCCGCGTTGGAATGTTGGAGTGCTGCATTAGAATGTTGGAGTGCAGTAATCTGATGTTGTGCTTGATGCAGTTCATGCTCCAAATCTGCTGGATTGGGTCGCGACTCAAGCTTAGTGACCTTGTCACGGATACCCATTACCCCCTGAGACAAGTTGTAGTGGTAGGTATCCCGCTCCCTCTGATCAGCCTGCAATCGCTCGATTTCTCTATCGCGTGTGCGATTGCTGATGGAAATTTGTCTGGTTTCTCCAAGAGTGTTGTCATAGGCTGCTATCAGTCCTGCAATGACCCGCTTCAAATCAAAGGGTAGGTCAACCCTGTCTGGCACATGAAACATATCAAGCAACTAATATGTTGTCGGATTCAACCAGCTATAATCGTCTGGTGCACACCTATCAGGACGTATGTGTTGATCCCGAATGAAGTCCATTATCGTGTACTAAGGCTGCTCAGGATCGCGACCTTATTGGTTGGAGGATGATGACTGTTCGTTGGCAATTTTCTATCCCTTACCCCTCGTGTTGTCGTGCGGTGCCATACTGTCAGAACACACACAGACACAAACAAAAGAAAAACAACCTAATGTGGGTAATCGATTTTTGGCACGCAAAAAAAGAAAATGTTTTTGGGAATTGTTGTAACTAATGTTCGAAAACAGTTACAGTTTAGAATTTTGAAAATTCTAGTTCTCTGCAACCAAGGGCTCTGATACCAATCTGTCACACCCCCAATTTCCACTAACGGAGTATTACCGCGTGGGGTGTGAACCAGACCAGGACCCGAGTCATTAGTTACATTAAACAAAAGTTAAGGGTTCAAAATGTAAATATATTTCCAAACGGGAAATATCTAAACCAGAGTTTAAAAATCCAGCGGAAGCATATTAAAGTAATGTCGCGCAAAACAAGCGCCCATTAAGTAAACAACCAGTTTAAGTCTGAGTTTTGAAAATGTTAAATACAGATTCCCAAAATAAAAGGTTTAACCAGTGTACGTGCCCAAAATCAGATTATCCTAGCGTCCTGCAAAGCATGCATAAGAGCAAGTGTCAACTAATGTTGGTGAGTTCACATAAGCACATAAGTACATCTAGTATAATTATGCAGTATGAATACAACAGTCTTTATTCGTATGTAAGTATGTATATTACAAGTACAATCCATATCGTAGGTAGCGAGCCTAAGTTCATGTCACTAAAACGTTCGCAACCGAAGCTGACCAATTAGTTGTAGGAATAATTCCTTACCTGGTTTGCCTTCCCCGTGTCTACTCGATCACGGTAAGTTAGGCCGACATTGTCCTCAGTCTGACCGCCAGTCGGGTGGTGCATCTCGTGCCCGTTGAGTGGGGTTTGTCAGACCCCAGTAGTACTACCCAATATCCCCTCGCTATTTGCTATTAACGGTTCGATAAGTAAAGACTTTCAAAGATAAAGCATTTTACGTGAACATGTGATATATACTGGATTTCTACTTTAAGCATACATAAAAGTTGTTGTGTTATCACCCTAACCCGGGTGTAACGTGTTTTCGTGTGTTATCGTCCAAAACCGGACGTAACGTAAAGGTTGTGTAACTCACCTTAGGGTGCGCTGCTACAATTTAGTAAGACTTCAAGCCTTGCGTAACTACCGAGCACCTATCGATTTTACATACGTAGGTGTGTGTCCGCACATGAGTAACATAGCCTAGACGACGGTACTAAACCAAGTAATTCCAATTATGACGTAGGTGACAATTCAATTCGTGATAAAATCGTTTGTTCGAAAGTAGTCACAAATGACATTTAATCGAGGACACAAAGATTTACAAAAGTCAATGTGAGTAGGGTATTCCAAGTACTAAATGTAGAGACGATCGGGTAAACATATACGTTCATATATATAAATTTCGGAGCGTAGTCAAACGTGTGAAAACAAAATAAAAATAAAACGTCCGATATATATTTATTTATATGTCGTGAAAAAATCTCAAGAGTTTTAAAGAAAATCTTTAAAACGCACGCGTGTGTATATATACGTGACTATAAATCAATTATATATATATATGTGTGTGTGTGTGTGTGTTTTTATATTTAAAACTAATTTTTATTAGTAAGAGCGAGACTATAAAATTCCGAACTATTTAAATCATAATGTTTTCAAAACATAAGCATTCAACGAGTACCCTAACGGGGTTTACGGGTTGGTAGGGAATAAACGGGAGTTGGGTTTTAGACCAAGAGATGTTTAAAATTGTTAAAAAGAAACAAAACATCAACAACAAAAAAAAATGTTGGTCACAGGACTCGAACCTGTGACCTCAGACTCAAAGCGCAACACCCAAACCACTGGGTTGGGTCGTCATTTGTTACTAGATTCGATCAGGAGGCGTTCTAAACACCTTGTGAATACAGAACCGAGTTTAGAGGAAATTAAAATAAAAATTTTGTTGTTTACGGGGTTAGAACCGGCGACCACAGCGTCGTCGCCGCTGCGTATGACCACTGTGACATATATGATTATGTTGCTTTTTAGAGAATCAAAAAGTATTTAATATAAACCAGACGAGGTTACCTTCTTCCTCATGAAACCTAAATTCGCCGGAACTTATTCCGGTCGCCGGAAAATCGTACAACACGTATACAGGGGCCGAAAACATGGTAATGATCAACCGAAATAAACTATAGAAGGTTTCTAGGATTATCTCGAGTGTTAGTGACGACCGAGGCGAAACCCGAACTCGAAAGAGAACTCAAAACCCGACTGCGATGTGGAACTGGACGCCTCCGAACGCTTGACAGCCGTCAATGGTGGTCTGTGATGCTTGAACCGTGAGTTACGATCACCGAGAAGTGGTTGCACTTTCGCCGGAAATTTCTTTGCGGGGATTCTTTGCCGTGGAACTTGCGAGAGAACGGAAGAGAGGTAGAAGGAGATTGATGATGTTGGAATGATTGAGAGTTGTTCCTAAGATGATGGGGGTGATAATCGGCCGATTGAAACAGCCACAATGAAGTCGCGAATTTTAGGAGGGACGGTTTTTTTTTTTTTTCATTTTCCGAACTGTAGCGTCGAGGGTTTCAATTTGAGTTTCAAATTGGGTTTGTAGCATTGGCAAGAAAAGTCCCCCCAGAGTTTATAAAATAGGGACAGAGATTCTGGTAATTACAAGTGCAGTCCCTCCAAGTTTAAATAGATACAACAAGTTTCACAATTAACAGAATAGACCCCTCAAGGTTACAATGTTAACGAACTCACTAACGGAGTTGACGAAGGTAACTTGACGATGATTATTCGAGTGTTCGTCAAAACGTATTTAACGAACGAATTTATATAAAAAAATATAACTTATATATATTTTGCATAAAATAATAGTTATAACCCCATAACTATATGTTTTTAAATCCCTATAAAATATAGAAACGCTCTGTACGATTTCGCGACACATCGTACCATAAAACATAAAACGACATGCGTATATATATATACCTATATACCACTTGAAAATAATAAATGTAATTGTCACATAAAATGACAAAACGTTTCGTGAAATCATAAAATATGATTTACATAAAATCATAAAATAAAGTTATTAAAGTAGGTTAACAGACGTCTAGACTCATGTGCATCGCTCACTATTCTAGTTAACTGAAGTAACGGACGTTATCAAAATATAACACAAGTTATTAACGGGGTTAACCTGGGAAATTGCCGGTTGTCACATCATCCCCTTGTTAAGATTAAGTTGCTACGGTTTCTGTGGAAGGACAAGATTTATTAATAATACAATAAAATTTGATAAATGAATAGTACACTTTTTATTTTTCATACTTTGGTCACATGACTTTGGAACTTTGACGTTTTTTACCTCTAAACTTTTACAATTTGTTTTTTTTAATAAAATATTAAACTTTTGGTTTTCATATTTTGGCCATATATGTTTCATACTCTTACGTTTTGTATCGTTTAACTTTTAAAGTTTTTTTATTTTAAGTTTTGTTGTTTTCTATTTTAGCCACAAAACTTTTAACTTTTCTACTTTCGTTTTTAATATATTTTTATAGTTTATACTTTCATTACAAGACTTTTAGACTTTTACGTTATATATCCCTTAACTTTTTTACCATTTAACTTTTAAACTTTTTTTTTTATTTTAGGTTTTGTTATCTTCTACTTTGGCCACGAAAATTTTAATTTTTCTACTTTCGTTTTTAAGTTACTTTTATAGTTTTATACTTTCACCATGAGACTTTTAGACTTTTACGTATTATACCACTTAACTTAGTATATTTTTATAGTTTTGTACTTTCACCACAAGACTTTTAGACTTTTACGTTTTATACTCCTTAAATTTTTAACCCTCTAACTTTTAAAGTTTTTTTTTTTGTTTTAACTTTTTTTTGTCTTTTACTTTGGACACGAAACTTTTAACTTTTATACTTTCGCTTTTAGTATACTTCTATAGTTTTAAATTTCACCACGAGACTTTTAAACTTTTACGTTTTATACCACTTGACTTATTTTACTTTCGTTCAGTATACAAATTCAACCCACAGCAACGCGCGGGAAGGGTAAACATCTCGTTTCTATATATTACAATTCACGATTGTTAGTTTGTTACCCAAAAAAACCATTTTTAATTTATTATATTCTTTATATTAAAATAATCAAGTTCAATATTTTAATAATTTTTATATATTAAAATAATCAAATAATGTTAATGTTTTATATTAAATAATATTATGAATAATAATGTTAATGTTTTATATTAAATAATATTATAAATTTTTTAAGTTTATATTAATATAACTAGGATAGAACCCCTATATTATACGGGTTGAATCAATAAAAGTATATATATGATTGATAATTCATAGAAAGTTAGGTGAGTTTATAGTTTTATTAAAGTTATAATGAACACATTTTGATTGTGAACTATAAAATCTAAATTATTATCATAATATTAAAATGTTATTGCCATTAAAAAAATTGTTATATATCTTGGTATACATTAGAAAACTTACAATTATTTTTGTCATGATGTTTAAAATTTCTATATTGGATGAACATAGATAATTTGATATGGTAGAAAAATTATTTAATACTAGATATTATCAACATGATTTTTGTCGTTTATAAATTTATCTATAAATAGTATCTCTCACTATACCTCATAATAATTTTCTCTCTCTCAAATTATCTCCTCTTATTTTTAGTTTTTGTGTTTCCATGATTATAAATAAAAAACATTTATTATAGGGATAATCACCACCCTAATTAATTAATTATTTGTATTTTCATAAAAATAAATAAAAGATATTTATTATAGAGATAATCACTATCATAATAAAATAATTTTTTAAAAAATAATATTTTTTCTATTAAAAGAAATGTTTTGGATATATAGATAAAGTTTTTAGGACACGTGGCATTCTCACATTCTCCCTCATAATAATTTCCCGTCGAAATTATCTCCTCTTATTTTTAGTTTTTGTGTTTCCATGATTATAATTTATTAAATTAAAATATTAAATAGGATTTGCTCAATTATATTTGAAAACACACTAAATAAATGTTAAGTTTTTTTTAAATATTTATAAAAATAAAAATAATAATCGTTTAAAAATAATTGTAAATAAAAATACGATGTCAATTAATATATGATTGTCATAATTCCATAAATATATAATATATGATTGTCATAGATCCATAAATATAAATAAATATAAATATAAATATATTATGATTATAAAATAGGAAATAATTTCCAATCAAATATAATTTATTAGGGAGTAGATTTGGGAAAGAAAACTTTTGTGAGAATAAATTTAGTGTTGACATGTGTCAACAATTGTAATTGTTTATGAAAGCAGGAAGATAGTACTTTGCATTTATTAAATAATATTTGTGATTATTTTCATACACGTAACGTTAAAGCAGTGCAATGGTTTTGTGTGTTCGCGTTATCTCAGCGCTAACCTCCATTGATCATCAATTTTGTGTTCGCATTATCCTAGTGGTAACCTCAATTGATCACTAACAAATTATATCATGTTTGCATATTACAAATGCAATATTTGCGTTATCACAACGGTAACCTTCATTGCAATTGTTTTGTGTGTTTGCGTTATACTAGCGGTAACCTCCATTTAGATTATTTAATTTTATAATTTTTTTTACTCTTTATAATTTTGTTTTGGTTGTGTAATACGTAAACTTTTAAATGGTAAATATGATTTGGTCATAATTTTATAAGTGATTTTAGTTGTTCAATATATATTTTTTTTTCGTTCTCATCCATGTATCCTTAAAACAATGTAATGGTTTTGTGTGTTTGCGTTATCCCCACGTTAACCTCCATTGATCACCAATAATTCATGTTGTTGGTGGTGTAACATTTTAACTGTTTTTATCTACCCATGTTATATGAACGATTATAACAACAAGAACACAACCAAACGAGACCGCGTTGTGATGAACAAAGCCATGACCATCGAGATGCACGTCGAACTTGTAAGCTTATGCACCTCCGCGCAACGCGCAGAAGTTAAAATCTAGTATATATTACATTTGGATGGTCAAAGAGGGAACATGTGTGCTGGCCAGCCAACTTTGACTTTCTCTTCATTATATATACCATATGTTTCGATTATATAAAGAAACTTGAAAGTGTCCCAGTGGTTACTCACTTCGCTTCTTTGACTGAGTCAATATAGACGCAGGTTGGAGTCCTTCAGGAAGCAACCGGTTAGCAGTTTTTTTTCCAACCTTAG
The DNA here is from genome assembly GCA_039602395.1 of Deinandra increscens subsp. villosa. Classification (NCBI taxonomy): domain Eukaryota; kingdom Viridiplantae; phylum Streptophyta; class Magnoliopsida; order Asterales; family Asteraceae; genus Deinandra; species Deinandra increscens. The sequence continues at coordinate 3,994,971 of JBCNJP010000016.1, forward strand.
ATTAGTGTTATAGATTTTTACTACACAAAGTTGATAAATGTTAAAAAGTCGCATTGGTTAAAGCAAATCCCATCGAACAAACTGACGTCAGAGGTAATAGGTAAATATACAAACATGTTAATAAATTAAGAAAAAACGTAATTTTTATTAATATAATTTACAGTTTTAAACTGATATAATATATTCATTAGATATAAAAAACTTATCATGTATAATTTTTATTGTTTTGAAATTTCTATTGAGCCTATATTTTAATAATGTAATACAAATTTAAAATTTCTTTTATTACTTATGAGATTCAACATTTTAAGTAAACCAATTTTTAATTAATGTTTTAAATCGTGGCCGACGCAACGCGCGACCCGGATCTATCCTAGTTATATATATATATACTACAACCTTATGATAGCATTTTTGTTTGCACATACAAGTGGTCCGTTATAATTATTTCTTGGTTTTTTCTTTACTTTTCCTTTGTGTTTTATATTATTTTATTTGGAGCATCCATATTCCATGCCCTTGAAGGAAATTGTTAGTTTTATGTGACAATCTAGAAAAAGATAATAGAGATGGAGAGTGTCCTACAAAGAAATCCTTAACCTAAATGCTTAGTTAATTAAGGGCATGTGTTTTGTGGCTTTAGTGTGTCTCAACCGAATAAAAAAAAACTTTTATTTAAATATTATGTGTGTAATGAGTAGGTGAGGAGATGATATGAAAATTAAAGAAAATAAGAATATTTATAAGGATGTAGATGAAAGATATTTTGTAAGGATTTATAAAAATACAATGTGACACCCATAAAGACTTCAAAGAGCTTTCAAGGGTGTGGATGCTCATGTTTCCTTGTTTTTGTTATTTTTTTCCATTTCATATATATTTTTTAATATTTATGTCATCCCATTGTGTTTGGTGAAAAAAAAAAAAAAAACCGCCAAGCGGAATTTTTTATAAAAAAAAATTAATCTTTTTTCCTTTTTTACATATATAAATCACCCAGTTTTTTTCTTATACATATGTAAATTCACCACATTTTTTTTACATATGTATATTTCTGAGAACAGGAAATTTAAATTTTTATCGGAATTTAAAAAAAAAACTATTCATGATTTCGTAACCATTTTTTAGCCCTGAACTAAAAATCGATGTTATACAATCTAGTATTTTTTTATATATTTTTTTTTCAACGGGATATTAGGGTTTTCACATCTAAAGTGGGTTTTCAACGGGTATTTGAATTTTCACATATATATATATATATATATATATATATATATGGGGAAGGGTCCTGCGAAAACACCCTTTTTTTGTGAGAACTGCGTAAACAAATCTTAAAACCTACATAACTTTTTCATACGTTAATATTTTTTTTTAAAATTTGCACCAAAAGTCTTAAAATTATATTATCTTTAATCCTATAAAAGTTTTAAAAAACTTAACGCTTTTTTTTATTTTTTTAAATATTTTTTGTGTGGTGCACATGTGCATCACAAAAAAAAACTCATACTTTTAGTATGAGTTAATATATTTTTTTTCTTAGTCGCACCATATGTCATATATTTTCATCATTTTTTTGCGTTTTTATTGAATGATGCACATGTGCATCATACCAAAAAAAACGCTCATACATGTGATATACATTAATAGTTTAAAAAGAAATTGCACCCTAAATCTTATAATTGTGTTATCTTTAGATTTAAAGAAAAAAATAGCATTTTATAACTTTTTTTAATTATATGATGCACATGTGCATCACACGGGAAAAAAAACGTTCAGTTTTTTTTTAATATTTTGCTCCAGATTTAAATATAACGTAATTCTAAGACTTTTGGCGCAAATTTTATGAAAAACCGTTAACGTATGAAAATGTTACGTGAGTTTTAATATGTGTTTTCGCAGTTTTCACAAAAAAATGTGTTTTCGCAGGATCCTAACCCTATATATATATATATATATATATATATATATATATATATATATATATAGGGGAAGGATCCTGCGAAAACACCCTTTTTTTGTGAGAACTGCGTAAACAAATATTAAAACCTACATAACTTTTTTATACGTAAATATTTTTGAAAACGCTGGAGCGTGTGGATCGGTTTAGTTCGACATCAATAACGTGAAAAACAACGAGAACAAGCAATGTAAATAAAACGACTCAATCTCATTAACCAATTGAACGATTACAAGAGATTCAGAGTGCAAAACACTAGTTCTCACACACACAAGCTCTCATGAACAACTAGTAAATTACAAGACAAACGACCTATTTATAGACACCTAAAACCTGTCCTCCGAACCTGAAGATCGGCCAGAGTTCGGAGTCGCCGAACCTTGGGTTCGGCCAAGGTTCGGCCAATACAAAAACTAGGTCAAACAATTGTCTTCAACACTCTATTCGATCCAGCCCGTTGCCACATATAATGTACCAACAAACTCCCCCTTGGCAACAGCTGGACCCTTCGTCTTCAGCCTTGAACATCAGCATCAGCCCCATCTCTTTCTCGAATCAAATCATGATTGTTTCCTGCGTAAATGTTGAAGGCAAAGCAAACTCTGATCACCCTCTGAAACTTCAATGCAAGTTCCATGTAGTCAGGATGATACAGAATCGGATTGTAATACAGCTCTTCAATATCAGCCTTGGATAGATTAATCAGCCACATCGGATCATAGATTCGAACAACCCGGTTTTCCTTCTCCAGTACTATCATAGCTTCTCCGGTACTCTCATTATAATACCACCAACGCAGGTCCTTGATAAAATCAAGTTCCATTGGCATGAGAGGAATTTTCTTCATCACTACCGGTTTCTTCTTGAACACCAATACAATCAGCTTCTTACCAGTTCTTTCATGTATTCTGGTGCGAGATCGACGTCTTTTAGGTCTCTGAGGATTCAAGAACTTAAACCCTTCTCTGCATTCTCTCTCTAACATCTTCTTGAAATGAAAACCCACATCATCATTCTTCATAATTACAGAAAGGCTTTCTAGACAGTTCTCGTACATCCCACACTGGTAGACTACTAAAATCTCTCGCACGCTTAAAGTATTGAACACCATTTTGGCGTTTAACCCCATAACACTTCAACCTTGCAGAATACATCCAACTGATTATATCACCTGAGACTTGACCCTTGAACTTAAAATACGGTCTTTGAATAATCGGCTTAGCAGGAGGAACATAGTTGGCATGAAACTCTTTCATATATTCATCCATCACCCAACGTTGTTTCTGTTCTTTAAACTCCTTGACCGTTGGATCTTCAGGTTTCTCTGATTCTTTCTTCTTCAGTCTCTCCTCCGCTTCAGTAACCTTTTCTTCAGGAAATACTTCAAAATCATCACCAGACTTATTATCATTGACATTTGAATACATCTCCGGGTATTCTTCTGATGTAATGTCTTCAATTTCAATCTCTTCATCAAAAATCCCTTCAATGTCGTCATCAGACTCTGGATCAGATGATTCATATTTCTCTGGTTCAGCTTCAGAAACTTTCCTCATTTCTTCATCATTCAACTCAAACACTGCTTTAAGCTGCTCAGCTGTTAAATCACCAGCAATCTCCCCTTCTTCTAAATTTTCAATAATATGCTGGAATTCTTTCAAACTAGTACCAGCTTGATTAGATGGGATTGACGAAATCGGCATCGCTTCTATTGAATCCTTCTCCCCCTGGGATGTAGATGTCCCAGCACCCGAACTAACATTACCGGTTGGGCCTGATCCTCCACCTACATTCCCTTGATCATCTTGATCGGGATCATCATTCAAGTAATCCATAAACTCTTCTCGACACCCTGATCCATCACCAATCTCCCCCTGAGCTTTAAACTTTTCCATCAAAAATTTTATTTGCTCACTCATCGTCACAAGCATTGAATTCTGAGTTTCACTTGCAAGGCTCAAACGTTGAATTTGTTTATCTTTAGCCAAATTCTCTGCCCTCAATTCTTCATTACTAGCCTGTAGCTTACCAACTGTAGACTTCAGGCTATCAAGCTGTTGTTGCTGATCTTGAAGAGCACTCTGAAGAATACTAGCCTGAGAAAACGACACAGAACCTTGCTCAAAATTGAAGTTGATGTCTGGAGAAGCATTTGTAGTAGTAGCTGTGGAAAACACCGGAGTTGTGGGTGTAGAACCCATAGACTGAGGAACAAACTGCGCACCAGCACTTGCTGAAGGTGCCGTGCTCACAGTTGTCGATCTTGTTGCATTCATCAGATCACGCAAGAAATCAGCCTGCACATCAGACACCGAAGTCTGAACAGTTGTAGTAACCTCTGGCACAGACACAGAAGAAGAAGATATCCCAGAACGAGGCTGTAAAACATATTGCTGAGTCCTTCTCTTCTTGCCTTTACCACCAGCTGATATTGACTTC
>JBCNJP010000016.1:3999866-4055982 GCA_039602395.1 Deinandra increscens subsp. villosa
ATGAGAGAAGAGGAGGCTGGAGGGAGGCTGCGTGATATACTGATATGTGTTTTTTTGTTTTTAGGGTTTTTAATAAGTTTTGGTATTTTAACATTTAGCCCCTCTATCTTTCATTAGTTTACACTTCATCCCTAAACTTATTACTTTACTTTAAAACTATAAAACTAGTTTGGATTTATAGTATTTGAATTTATAAGTACTTACTTTGTTATAACTAAGTTCTAGTTCTATGAATTATGAAGTATTAATGTGGATTTGAAAGTATTATTTTCATATAAATGTATATATATATATAAATATATATATATTGAGGTTTGTGTTACATTATCTATAGCATATATATATTTTTTATATTTTTTTATTGCCGTACCCTTGCCGTACCCGCTTCTTGGATTTTTGAGTTTTGCCGTTTCCCGTTCCCGTACCAGTACCCGTTTCCCGTTCCCGTACCCGTTCCCGTGCAACATAGCCCATGACCTATCTAACTGATATATAAAGAATGTCCTTTTAGGTCAATTTACACAAATTACATACTTTTCACATCACAAAAGCTAATTTAAACATTTTTTTAAAATATCATTTTTTAAAAGTAACAAGTCAATAAGTATTTTTACCTAAAAGTGTTTTTGAACTCAAATAAGCACTCCCAAACATACCCTTAGTCATTTTACATATCAGAGATCTGTTATGTAAATTAATAAGTTTATTTAGATAAAGATACTATTTTTGTAATCTACATAAATAATTAAAAGTTAAAAATATAAAAATATCTCAAATCATACATCTATCCAATGTTTTAAAACCCGGGTCGAACCGGCCGGTTCGACCGGTTCGACCGGGAACCGGCTCCCTTTCCGGTTCTTTAATGTGCGGTTTTTTGGGTTGAACCGACCCGTTTTGAACCGGCCGGTTTTCTGGTTTTTCCGGTTCAACCGGTTCAACCGGTCCTGTTCAACCGGTTCAACCGGTCCGGTTCAACCGGTTTTCTGATTTTTTTTTATTTTTTTTTTTTTACTTTTTTATATTTTTTATTATTTTTTAAAGTTTAAAACTTATATTTTCTTATGAAATACATATTTGATATTATTTTTGAGTGGATTATAATTGTAGTTTAACTACTTTTGTTGGGGTGTACAAGTTTATTATCATTTATATAAAAAAATATATATAAATCACCGGTCCGACCGGTCGAACCAGTCCCGGAAGGTTTTCCGGTTCAACTAAAAAACCGGTTTTTAAAACATTGCATCTATCGTTTGTAATCAGATCTGATCTATAAAGTAAATATCTAAAGGATTATTCAATGAGAGTGAGAGATAGCGTACATCGTAAGCTTCGTTGATTTGGTGAACCTTTGCATACATCCGAATGATACCGAAATTTGATCGAATTGAAACAAGTGAGATTGATTACTTGATTAAATCAAACAAAAACAACCGTGACCAAATCAAGCTTTTGGTCCCTCAAATTGCAAAGCCAGCAGGACTGGTGGAGGCGCTAGGGTTTGGTGGCAGTCGAAGAGTCTTGTGTCCAGTGCCGATAGTGGTAGGGTTGGAAGAACCGCCGGTTGTTCTCGATTTTGTACGAGGGTTGAATTCAAAGGGATGGGTAGCGGTGAGGGTGGACGGTTATGAGACGCTCTGGATGGGGATGGAGTGCGCTTTGCAGAGAGACGATGGTTTGCGTGGTTGATGCGGTTGTGTTTACAAACACGGGTGATGTGGAGTGGGCGACAATGATGGAGAGGGATTCAGGGATGGTGGTAGCGGCTGAGATCAAAGAAGATGAATGAAATTTATCATGCAAGTTCAACATCTTAATGTCATTAAACTTGGAAAACTTAGACTTGAAAAACTCCAGAAAGCCACTCTTGACCTCAATCGGATCTTCCACCCAATTACCATTAATTTTGATCTCTCTAATGGAAGTATACCGCCTCTTCTTATTAATGGTCCCGTTAAAAACCTAGAATTTTCATCACATTCTATACTCCACTTAACTTTAGCTTTTTGGGCTAAATCCAAGCCATTCAAACGATCCAACTCTTTAATTTTCTTAGACAGATCTCGACGATTAGTAATTAAACCATCAGATGGCTGGTCAGAATCATCCACCAAGATATTTAGCTCAGCAAGGTCGTGCTTAAGAGGAGTAAGAGAAGCTTCACGAGAAGGCCACACCTCTAATTCTAAACATTTATTCACCCTCGATAGCCGGGTTTTCTTTCTTAGCCTTGCAAGTTTCGTTCACGTGCTTTCTTAAAGTAGAGTTTGAGCACACCTGAAGAAATAGACCATACGCTTTGCAACATACTTTTTGACCACCGTTAGACATTTTGCATAAGTCGAATTTGGACTAAACTTCCGTGTTTCTAGTTGTTTCTAATATCGTCACAACGGATGATTCCCTTTGGTTTTGCATAACGGTTCCGAACCGGTTCCTCCAAAAGTGGTTCCTGACCAGTTTTGGTTCGACGGTTCCGGTCCTAAAACCGATTTTTTGTGCAGCTCTAGTGGTGTTGTCAGCCACGTCAACTCTACTAGACTCGTAGGATGCATATAACACCCTCTCCTACAAATGCATATTAATATAGTTATTTATTTATGTTTCGCCTCTGACATTAAATTCAGTTGGCATCTGGGATGGGGGAAAGAGCTTGTGACTGAGAGGTCATAGGTTCGATCCTCCAAGGGTGTTTTCTGACAGTGGACAGCCTTCTAGACTGGAGACCTGGTTGAGTGAATGACTGATGTACGAGCTTCCCTTGTAAGGGACGTGTCAGTTACTGTCTTTCCGGGATAGGAGAGTTGGCGATGATCGGAGGGTGACTTTTCGGGCCCCGTCAGTGATCCAAATATCATCGTTTAAAAAAAAGTTATTTATTTATTTTCAAGTAACCAAATTTTGATGATGATTAGCTTTTTCTAGAATCAGACGAAAGGAAGGGAACCAAATTTTGGTAAAGACTTTTAGTAATAAGGTCAATATTCCATGGGAAAAGACTTGCTTCAATTTTCAATCACTTAATTTTCTTCACACGTCTATGAAACAAGTCAATACGGAATTCTATGGAAAATTAAATACAAAGCAAATATTAGATTATAAAGAAAATTATATGGACAGGACGAGCATAAATAAAATAAAATAAAATAAAATAAAATAAAATAAAATAAAATAAAATAAAATTAAAATAAAATAAAATAAAATAAAATAAACTAAAATAAAATAAAATAAAATAAAATAAAATAAAATAAAATAAAATAAAATAAAATAAAATAAAATCAAATAAAATAAAATAAAATCAAATCAAATCAAATCAAAAGGGCAGCTAAAGATTCGTGTTAAAACATGTGTCATTTAAAACAAATGTCAGGTCGTCATATAGGAACCTATTTGTTTCCTAGTGCATAATAGCAGAAATTGTATACAACCGAGAGGACTTTAGCAACAGAAATCTTTACCTTGAAACAAAAAAAAATAGATGAAATAGAATGTTGGAGAAGAATGCTTTCAGAGTCTGGTTATAACACCCATTCAAATTTAATCTATATTATAAGTTGAAACAACCATTTTCATAAACATCACACGTCCATCTAATTCTTTATTTGATTAAAAAACACGAATTATTAAAAAAAAAGTTTCCAACACATGCTTGTGTAGGATTTCACACTCTGCTAAAAATTGCTTGAGTGCACCAATGCCCATTCCATCAATCTCTAGATACTCATACCATGAGTCGAATGTGGTGGCCTATATGCTATTTGATGAATTAAGACTTTGCAATTTTGCAAAGGAGTAAAGTCTTTTCTACCTCTTGCATCTTATATCAATCATAAAAATTTCATCTCTCTTTTCAAATCATGAACTATCCATAAGAATAGTCGTAGTCTGCTCATTTGAATCTGTCGTCTGAACATTTCATTAGTATATATGACTGTCTCAATAATGTAGTCACGCATCAAATAATCGTGTGCAAATTCACGATCTTTGTTAAATTCAAATCTTCTTGTATTTCAACGTCAACTTTCAAATTCATCAATAAAAATTTTGGTTGCAGCTGCCACAATTATTATATGGAATTTGGTTCGTATTGCCACAATTTTTAATTCTTGTAATTTATAAATATATATTTTTTTTTAAAAATGGATCGTAAAGTGGTTCTGTGAAAATTTAAGAATTTAAAAGTATATGTTATAGAAAGTTTTTAAAAAGACGTGTGACATAGGACGGACATCCAAAAAGGGAGGGCACCAACGGCATGACCGCTAGCAGTGTAGGTTTCCTACTTCCCAATAGTGTTGCCAACCACGTCAACTCTGCTAGACACATAGGATGGATGCAACACCCGCTCTTACAAATGCTGAAAGACCATGGTTAATTTTCATATTAATATAGTTTTTTTTAACGGCAACAATTTATTGGTTGATATGTTTTTAAATGAAAACTCGTATATCAGTCATATCATTTTTATTTTACCGATCTATGAGAAAGCCCACCATTTATTTATTTATTTTCAAATAACCAAATTTTGAGGATGGTTATCTTTTTTTGAGAACGGGACAAATTTAAAGGAAGGATCCCAAATTTTGGTAAAGACTTTTAGTAATAAAGTCAATATATTCATCCTCCTTGGTGATTAAATATATAGATGATATTCCATGTGACAAGACTTATTTCAACCACCTAATTTGCTACACAAGTCTTTGAAAGAAGTCAATGTAAATAATAATTCCCCGTTGACAATTTGTGGACTACTTAGAATATTTTGACTTTAAAGATGTAATGTAAAAGCTTTTGAAGTGGAAGGAAAACCTAGCAAGCTAAGTAAAGTTGATATGTCACATAGGAGGCTTGCGGGAAGAGGGACATGCGGTAAGGCATAAAGTTGTGGCTAATATTTTTATGTTTAGTAATATTTTGGTTGAAAGAATTGTTCTTTTTGTAAAATCTCATATTATGATTCAAGAAAATCAATTAAATAGTCATCTTAACACGACAGTTTTGAGGAAAAGTTGTATTTTGACACGAACTAGATGGTGAGCTATCTGTTGTATATTTTCGATTTGAATCACATATTATGTTATATTATATCGGTGTGAAATGTCGCCCCTACGTATAGTCGTGGTTGTGCCACTAACTTTTCCTATAAATAGTCACTTCATCTCCTACACTCTTTCTTACTCGAAACTTAGTCTAGTGTCTAGTAGGTTAGCTAGTTTAATTTTTAATAAAGAGGATTCCAAACATCCATGTGTTCAAGAATCATTCAACATTTGTAATCTTTTAACTAGTGGTTTGATTTCTATCATGCTTTCCATTCAGATTATTTGTGTTGATGCTCTTATTTTCATGTTTATTTTCATGTTTGGCTAGATTCTTATATCATTTGAGTGAGGATGATCTTGAAATAAATCTTGACTAGAATATGGTTTTAGTCTCCAAGCCATGCCTTTCTTTAATGAAAGTGAACCTATCCATTGAATAAAATGTCAGTAACCTTGTCTTTGACTTTAAAATCATGTTGAAAACTTCTATCAAATCTTGCATTCATCACTTTTATGTCTAGCTATGTATGAAAGTATGTTATTATATTACGAATTATGGGTAGGTTGGGGTATTTCTTTGTTCAATATTGATAAACTCTTTCTTTCCATGTTATGTTTTGACAAGACTAGCAGCATTTGAGACATTCTTCCTGTTTGTTCTATGTATCATGAAAAGTTGACACGATTCATATGACCATTTTACTTTGAGACGGGAAATCTCCTTTAGAGTTAGTCATTTGGCTAATTGGCTTGATCCTACATTCCAGTATTATGGTGGTTAACATGTGTTATGTGTGTTAACTTTCCAGTATTACCAAGAGAGTCGATAGCCTTGATAGGAGTCTGTTCACATTATTGCATTAACGTCACTACTACAAAAATGACCTTTCTTGACGCTTTTTGCGCGTCAAGAAAGGGCACAGATGACGCGCAAAAAAGCGTCAAGGAAGGCAGGGTCAAGAATCATCTTGACGCGCAAAATGCACGTCATCTGCTCCTTGACGCGCTAACAATGACGCGCATTTTATGACGCGCAAAGCGTGTCATCAAAAGCGTGTCAAGGAAGCTCCCGTCATAAATCTGCTTATGACACGCATTTTTGCGCGTCATGGATTTAAAAAAAAAATCAATAATATCACTAATTTCTACATTAAATGACAATTAACCTGATAATACAATATAAAAATACGCTTATAGTAAATTAATGCATTTCATATATATAAAAACATTACAAAGTTAACATGAGTTTACAAATGAATTCGGTATGCTATCTACCAATAAACTATAATTTGAGTCCACTAAGTTGAGACCATGGATTAAGTTTTTCCAGGTTTTCAGATCGCAGGTACATTGAGGGAGCCGTTGTTAAGCAGACGTGGTTATATCTGCATCAACCAACATGGAGCTAAAATGAGTGAAGACCAATAAGGAATACATGTGTTATCAAGAGTGACATTATTCCACAACTAATTAAAGCAGGGTTGCTAAAGTACTTCTGAAACAATCAAACTTAGTATATAGAAGATAACTTATTTACTAGAGATTAATAAACTGACCTGCAAACTCCAAAAGGTTTTGTAAAAGTTGAAGTCAATGGAAATTCCATCAGGTGCTTGTTTATCATAAGTCGTCACTAACACCCCGCTCATTTATGTCCTCTTTTATCAGACCTGTAACTAAAGCCGGTTCTGGTCAGTTGGTCAACAAACAATAGGCATCATGAATTAAAGTGATATGATATGCATTGGTGATAATATAGAGGAATTGAATATTGATTTTGCAAGTATAAACAAAACCTAAAGTGATACCTGGTCCATCCCTACTCATTCGAGACAAGAGTGCAAAGCTCACTGTTGCATCCTGGTCCTCCAGTTAGCCAGATCACAACAGGATCTGTTTCGTGACATAAACTAGAGAAACTCAAAAGTAATTGTTAGCCACAAGATGGATACCTGATGTATGAGTCACATAACATGACCATATATACAGATATATGGTCCTGGTTCACTTGTTAGGCGTAATGAGTACTGACCCATTTGGTTATTTATGACCAGTTTGTATGGCCAGAGTTGTTAACTTAATACAAGGATAACACAAAATTCATGGAATGTTCTCAATCAATATAGTATTAAACAAATGGAACATTTGAATGAGAGGAATTTGAGATTTTTTTTAAAAAGTGAACTGAATTTTATAGGTGGAAGGTTACCTGAGCTAGGAGAAGGTGATTCCTAAGAGAACTCCCCATGTCTACCAGAAGGATCATGCAGCTGGCTCCTAGATGAAGAAGACTAACCTTCTGATTGTGAAGCTGTTGTATGTAAATCAAAGATGGTGGGCTGTCCTTCTCTGCTTAAAACATATTCATTCTTCATTTGGTTCATAAAACGCGGATTTTAGTGATTACACAGATTCAAAATACGGGGACTCCAATGCTACCTCTGATTGCTGACTCATCAGCTGATAATGAGGGTCAGACTAAATCACTTTCTCAAAGTGTTTGCCGAATGAGCCCTGGGGGAAACTGCAGATAATGACACCTGTCAAGACAGAATAAGCCAACACGATTAGACACAATCTGTGTTCATCACCAAACACATTTCCTAGAAACCGACGGGTCAAGCAAGTTGGGTAAGAAAAACACCCCAATAGCAAGATCAGGTACAGTAGCAAGATCAGGTCATTGGGCTGAAAGATTTCTTAATGAATGTTTCTGCTGTTAAAGAAAAACAACAAAATTTACTTAATTCATGAAACAACTACAACACTAAGTAAGTAGGAAAACTTACCCAACATGTGAAACTAAATAGCATCAGACTAAGAACAGTAATCTAAGACTATTGATTGTGTTAACTTCTATACATATTTACTAATGAAGATCATGATAACCAATAACGGTTATAAAAGTCCATATGCTAAATATCAAAATTTCCTTTTAAATGAAACTAGATTTAGATGAATATGCGCATTGCGCCGTACGTCTTTAATGTGGCAACAAAACAAATACGAAAGACGAACAATTAGGCGGTAGGCAAAACATATATATTATACATAGAAGAAACTTACAGAACACTGAACATCAAAATGCACAAGTATCCAGTTTAAAGTTTATGCACATATAAAATAGTAGGCGGATTTGGAACTATTGGAGGTTTTAACTCTCGGTTCCTTGCAAGTGCTAGTGTCGGTGTCTAAAAGAAACAGTTCAAGATGTTAGTATATGTAGCATGTAATGTATATGGCTGGGAAAACTTTTATAGTTGCTGGAAGTTACCGTCAGGATGTTGTAGGACTCTTTTTGCTGGTGGGACTGATCCGGCTATTGTTGTGGCTGTTTTTTGTGCCGGAGTCGGGGATGTGATTGGAGTTGAAGTGGTTGTAGAAGGAGGCTACTGTCGTGAGTCAATATCAGCGAATGTCTAGATAAACAAAGTAGCGACGCCAAGTTTGTATTTTTACATTCGTAGGGACATGTTTTTTGGAATACCCCTAACTACTAAAAGAGGCTGGGGTATAATATTAGAGTCCGTGTAACCTTCCCTGATGGCAAGTGTAGAGCAGCCTTTGTTTAGAAGGGCTGAAACTGGACCATCTACTACAGTAGCATTTGCAGACCCTTTTTCGTCGACAATGATAATGTATATGCGAAATCTCAAATCTGCATTGGAGAACAATATACAGAGGGAAATAAATCATTGACATCTTGAAACTCAAACTAATACCTTGTACACGTGTTTTGATATTTTTAGTAATTTAATTTAATGCAATACAATGGATAATAGGCCAAACTATAAAATCAGCATACTCTATTCAACAATCACACATCATACAAAAACTTTAATTCAAGACATGTGTGAACCGAAACAGATGAACAACCCATACAGAAGACAAATAAGACATAAAAAAATAACAGTACCTAGAGGCTGGACCTAAGAAGATGGCTCGATTTGCGTGTACCTATGAAAATTTTATGCAGAAGAGTCAGATGTATATATATTTATGTTTATTTCAAATGATCTTAGATGGATGTTGTTACTTACTGTAGCCTTAGTCTGTGGGTATTAGCTACTGAGATTTAGTGATATAAGATATAATATTTATATTCTCTACTATATTATGGATTCATGAACATCATAAGAGATGCGATCTGTATTTCAAAGGAGAATAGTCAGAATACCATCTCTTTCTCTTTTTTTGTTTCCCGGATTTCCTCCGCTTACAAACCATTTGTTATTGGGGATTTTGTGCATCATGGCAAACAGAATCTGGGAACTATATGCCTTTTACTTGCAAACAAAATCAACTATACATGAATTTATTTTTAGATTTTTTTAGTTTAAGATTATGATACTTAATGACCAATTTCATGCATGTGACAATTTAAAATTTGTAATTTATAAAAGAAAGTTCCATCTATTCTCTTGAAATTGAATACTGATTAGAGAGTCTTACGAAATTAGTCAGCCACCATCCCTTTCTCTTGTTGATGTAGAAACCCTGCAAGCTAAAAAAAGCAAAAGCAACATATTCACCTATAGAAAACGATTGCTAACTAAACATGAAAAAAGGTTCAATATTATGTGTAGAGAAATAATAGTGCAGGTTAATAATTAACCCCTAAACTAAATAAATATCTCAAACAATCAAATAACCGAAAAATAGGCTCAGAGGGACTAACACCCAATTGCAAATGTATGAAAGGGAACTTACAGTGACGGTTCGAACAACACCCCCACTAGCACCATCTCGTGCTATGGCAAGTGATACAGCCTTAACCACCAGTTTCTGAAACCCGTATAAATAAATGGAACCAAATCCTGCAAAACATTAACCATTGAGCTGAATCAAAATATTGCAGGAGCCAAAACCTCATAATGGCTGGACTTAAAAGCTATGTGCAGTTATAAATTAGAGGAAAAATTTGATTCTAACCAGTCATACGAGTAGCTTTTTACAAAATTACTAAAAGAAAAGAGATTGTCAAACGGGTCAAAAAATATCAATGAATCCTCCCAAATCGTTTTATTCAAAAATTAGATTATCATATTAAAACTGTATTAAAAATTACCCAAAGCTGTCTTGCGAACTGGCAAACTATGTTATAAGAAAGGCAAACAAACCTCCAATTGCAAATGATAATCTAACCAACAGGGTGTTTGGGTGTGCATCTTCATTTCTAAATGTTTGGCAAAAACTGATTCTTATTTTCTAACCAATAGACAAAATTAAAGCAACAATTGACGTTAACATGTTCAATTACACAATCCAAACATCGAATTTAAAAAAAAAATAGAAGGGAATGGCAACCTTTGTAGCTTAAGCCCTGCCTCTGTATGTCGATGCGATAGAATGACTGATATTTTGGGTGAAGCGAAGCCTAGCCCTAGCTGTACCTTGAGCGTTGCGGTTAAAGCCCTAGCCCTGCGCCTCCATCGATTTAAAATTCTTGTGGAGTGATAGACCAGAGATATTAGGGCTAAATCGAACCACGAATCTTCATCTGTTAGGCCTAGCTTCACCCTCTGATGAATCGCCCAGCGGTAGTTCCGGCGTTGATGTCCAACACGGTGGTTCCGGCGTTGTGAGAGAGAAGAATCGAAAGAAATAGGTATGGATTTGTGAGCGGTGATGAAGGATAAGAAACGGAGAGGGAATTGGGCAAAAGTATTAGCGGATCTGGATTTTGTGAGCGAAAGTATTAGACATATATATTATTATTGTGTATTCTTGTGAAACAAGTTACTTGTATAGGGTGTGCTATGTAAATTATGTAACTATATATATATTGTTTATGGTGGAATGAAATATTCAAGGATTCAGTTTTAACATGGTATCACAGCCTATTCTGATCCTCTCCTAAAATCCCTCTCTTTTCTCTTCGCTCCTAAACCCTAGCCGCCCCCTCTTCACGTCGATCTTCTTCTGTCGACTTCCATCACCACAACAGACAACCCATCATGTCTTCTTCTTCTTCTTCTACAATCCACCCAGCCCTAACAGTAACCAATATCAAGAACGCTATTCCCCTTCGTCTTGAGAAAAACGGAAAATACATCGAATGGGTTCAACTCTTCAAAACCCATTGCAAAGCTTGTAGCTGTCTGGATCATCTCACCCAAACCGAACCCACCGTTCCACCCAAACCCGTCGGCGATGCTGCCAAGGCCGGCGACGGCGCTGACAAGACTGCCACTCCCATCGATCGGGAACTATGGGATCGCATAGATGCCACCGTGCTGCAGTGGATCTATGCCACCATCTCACCGGACCTGTTCTCTATCGTCCTTAAAGAAGATACCAATGCCGCCTTGGCATGGAAGGCACTCAAAGATCTATTTGGCGACAACGAACATGCCCGAGCCTTAGAACTCGAACACAGGTTTATGAGTATTAAACTAGATAATTTTGCTGATATCTCTGCATACTGTCAGGAACTCAAAGAGCTCTCTGACCAACTGGCAAGCGTGAACTCACCGGTCTCAAATCAGCGGATGGTTCTTTAACTCATAACCGGGTTGAACGATGCTTATGACGGGGTGGCCATGCTTATTCAACAACAAAACCCGTTGCCCGATTTTAATGAAGCAAGATCCCGCCTCTTGCTCGAGGAGACTCGTAAAAACCGCAACCAAACCTCCACTCCAAATAACCCCACTGCTCTACAAACAGCCGTGAATAACCCACCCCAACACCCTCCCTCACAACCCTCCACACATTACAATCAACCTCCTGCCGCAAGACCATATGGACGTGGGTTTATAGATCAAGGCCGTGGTTCCAATGACTATTACAGAGGTCGTGGTCGTGGTTTTCGAGGCAAAGGACGTGGCCGCCCGCGAGGGCACGGATATTACCCAGCAAGTCCATCGGGTTATGGACACCAACCTTACCAACAATCTTACCAACCTAACTTTCACCCTCCACCTTCCTATAACCAACAGTATCATCCATCACCCTCACTTAACCAACAATACCCACCGCCCCCTGCCCCTACCCCACTGTACCCGGACCTGCCTATTCCCGACCCTCCACCCGTCCACCCTCATCCGCACCAGGCATCCTCGGGCCACCCCCACCCCAAGCATATTATGGCGGTTACGAATCTGCATACAATCAAAATGTTGAACAGATGGCTCCCATAACGCATATGACAGCTGATCCTAATTGGTATGCGGATTCTGGGGCAACACACCATATGCCACATAATGTAGGTAACCTCTCTTCTTATGTCAATAATAGTAGGTCGAATTACATTGTCGTTGGCGACGGTACCAAAATTCCAATTCACGCCACTGGCAACACCACCATCTCACCTCCCTTTCCTCCTCTTAACCTTAAAAATATATTCTATTCTCCTTCTATCCTTAAAAATCTGATTTCTGTTCGTCGCCTAACACGTGATAATAAAATAACCATTGAATTTGATGAATTTGGTTTTTCTGTAAAGGATTACCAGACGCGGAGACACATCCTCCGATGTGATAGCCCGGGGCCCCTCTACTACATCCCTCCATCGCTTGCTACCTTATCTCCTCCATCCACTTTTGTTAATGTCTCTGAAGATCTTTGGCACTCCCGCCTTGGGCACCCGGGAGCTACTATCTTATGTTTTTTGAATAGTAGTAATAATATTCGTGTGAACAAGTTTTCTAATAACTCTTTATGTCATTCTTGTGTGTTGGGAAAACAAATAAAGTTGCCTTTTGATGATTCTATGAATATAACTTATGCCCCATTTGATATTGTTCACAGTGACGTTTGGACCTCCCCGATTACCAGTTCGGGAGGCCACAAATATTATGTCCTATTTTTAGATGATCACACTAATCATTTATGGACCTTTCCCCTTGCCAATAAATCATCGGTGTTCTCCGTGTTCCTCCAATTTCATAAACTTATTGAAAATCAATTTGCAAGGAAAATTAAATTTTTACAATGTGACAACGGAACTGAATACAACAATCGACAGTTTCATGAATTTTTTAAGGCACATGGCATTCAGTTCCGATTTTCATGTCCTCATTCATCATCCCAAAACGGGAAATCCGAACGAAAAATTCGGTCCATTAACAATATCGTTCGGACACTTTTGACCCATTCAACCGTCCCACCCACTTTTTGGCACCACGCACTCCAAATGGCCACTTACCTCATCAACATTCTACCCTCCAAAACTCTCAATTACCACACTCCTACCCATCTCCTCTACCACAAAACACCATCCTATAACCTTCTCCGCACCTTCGGGTGCCTTTGCTACCCTTTATACCCCTCCACAACTATCCACAAATTAGCCAACCGCTCAACCCCATGTGCTTTCTTGGGCTACCCAACCGACCATAGAGGATACAAATGTTTTGACCTTGCATCACGCAAAATTCCCATTTGCCAAAATTGCTCCACATACACCTACCTATAATTTTCTCGACGCTGACCCACATCCACTGTGGAATTTTCGGACCCAACACACCACCTCCCTAAACCTGAGCCCACCTGGCAGCCCACAAACTGTGGATCCAACACCACAACCCACCCCGCAATCCGCCGCCCATTCCGCAAGCCCAACTGCATCTCCGGCCTCCCCTTCCAGCCCAACGAACTCTCTCTCTTCTTTCACTTCATCGGCCCAACAACAGCATTTCAGCCCATCTCCCTCCAACCTCCCGACCCCTTCTTCCAATGAACCAAACACCTCTCCCACACCTGATCTTCCCCATTTTTCTCCGACTCCCACACCTCCACCTCCACCACCTCCACCCCGCACTATACATACTCAAAGCATGTCAGGTATACTCAAACCAAAACAAATATTTAATCTCAACACCTCTGCTTCCTTTGAACCCCTTCCAAAATCTCCTTCCATAGCCCTCTCTAACCCCATTTGGTACCAAGCTATGCGTGATGAATTTACTACTCTTATTGATAATAAGACATGGGAGTTAGTACCTCGCACCCCTGATATGAATGTTGTTCGGTGTCTATGGTTATTTAAACACAAATTAAAATCTGATGGTACCTTAGAGCGCTACAAAGCGCGTCTTGTCTGTGATGGCAGGTCTCAACAGGTCGGAATTGATTGTCATGACACATTCAGCCCGGTGGTCAAACCAGCGACCATTAGAACCGTTCTCAGCATATCTTTGGCAAACGGGTGGGACATCCGACAATTGGATGTCAAGAATGCTTTCTTGCATGGCCACTTATCTGAGACAGTTCTTATGCACCAGCCGATGGGTTTTCGAGACCCTTACTATCCTAATCATGTTTGTAGGTTGAAGAAATCTTTATACGGACTGAAACAGGCACCACGCACATGGTACCAGCGCTTTACGGATTTTGTTACATCCTTTGGATTTCGGCATAGTATTTGTGATCATTCTCTCTTCATTTACCAACATGGCCCAGATACTGCTTACATTTTACTTTATGTCAATGATATTCTTCTAACTGCCTCCTCTACAGCTCTGAAAGACAGCATATTGAGCAAATTATCAGCCGAATTTGCCATGAAGGATCTGGGGTCCTTGTCCTACTTTCTAGGTATTGCGGTGAAAAGAGATGCACAAGGAATGTTTTTAAATCAATCCAAATATGCTAAGGAAATTCTGGTGCGTGCAAAAATGGACAGGTGTAACTCCACTAATTCACCAGTTGATACGGCAGGTAAACTTCCTTCTAAGGCTGGACCCCCGGTCGATGATCCTACGTTGTATCGTAGTTTGGCAGGCGCCCTTCAGTACTTAACCTTCACGAGGCCAGATATATCATATGTTGTTCAGCAGGTCTGCATGCATATGCACGACCCCCGAGTGGATCACATTAATGCTCTCAAAAGAATTCTTCGGTACATCCAAGGCACTATAAATATGGGCTTATATATGCAGGGAGGTTCGCTATCTAATCTCACTTCATACACGGACACTGATTGGGCCGGGTGTCCGGACACTCGGAGGTCAACATCCGGTTATTGTGTATTCTTGGGGGGAAACCTAATTTCTTGGTCTTCGAAACGACAGTCTACAATTTCTCGATCCAGTGCCGAAGCAGAATATAGAGGGGTAGCTCATGTTGTTGCTGAACTTTGCTGGTTAC
This sequence comes from Deinandra increscens subsp. villosa, assembly GCA_039602395.1. Taxonomy (NCBI): domain Eukaryota; kingdom Viridiplantae; phylum Streptophyta; class Magnoliopsida; order Asterales; family Asteraceae; genus Deinandra; species Deinandra increscens. The sequence goes on from JBCNJP010000016.1 coordinate 4,015,004, forward strand.
GGAATTTGTTGGTCGAATTGGGTCGTCCACCTACACGCACTTCTATTGTTTATTGCGACAACGTCAGTGCCATCTTCATGTCTCAGAATCCTATTCACCACCAACGAACGAAACATATCGAGGTAGACTTACACTTTGTTCGTGAAAAGGTTCAAAGAGGGGAGGTTCGAGTTGTACATGTTCCTTCACGATATCAGTTTGCCGATATATTTACCAAAGGTCTACCACGAGTCCTATTTGAAGACTTTCGTTCCAGTTTAAGCATCCGGTCTCCTCCTCCTTAAACTGAGGCGGTGTATTAGACATATATATTATAATTGTGTATTCTTGTGAAACAAGTTACTTGTATAGGGTGTGCTATGTAAATTATGTAACTATATATATTGTTTATGGTGGAATGAAATATTCAAGGATTCAGTTTTAACAAGAAGGTTCAAAGTATTAGGGCAAAACGGCGGGTCCAAAGTTTTAGGGCAAAAATATTAGCGGGAAAAAAATATAAAACGACAGTTATAAGATGACGCGCATCTAATGTGTACTCCGTGTTTTTTTATTTATGACAGAAACTTTATGACGCTTAAATTACGCGTCATCTAATCTTAAAATTCTATAATTTACGACAGATTTTTAATGACACGCGTTTTTGCGCGTCATTAACTAGCTCGCGTCATCGTTCGCGCGTCAAGAAAAGCCCTGTTTCTAGTAGTGAACCATAAATTAGTTGCATAATCTTCATTGTATGACTCTTGATGGTTAAAGTATTACAAAGCCATAGCAACAGTATCATCCATTGGGCCTTGTGGTAGCCCTCGGTAAGTGCCACGTACTTGGCATTGTGTATCTTTTTTTTTCTTTTCTAGTTTATTTTGAAACGTAACGAATTTAGTTAGTACTGAAGTTGGTGGTGTAATTGGTCGACTCATGTATCATAACTTTTAGCTCCTACACTCAATACTTTGTGCATCTGGTTTCTCATTTTAACCCCGATATGCAGTTTTTTGTATTTATGTTTTCTTTACCTACCGTTTTAGCAATCCAACTATTATGTGTACCCGCGTTACCCCAACGATAACGCACGATTGTAAATCCAGCTGAATACAATCATATAGCCGTATATTGGGATATACCAATTGTATTCAACGTATACCACATAAACCAGCGTGCAACCACCGTAGATCTCAACATAGATACACATAGACCATCGTATATATGCTCACTATACGGTAAGCAACCTGAAATCGCCTTGTAACTTGTAACTCACACTAAACATTTTTTTAAAACAATTGGTTTATGAGTTGCAAAAGTAGTCAAATACTTGTGTCCAATTTCACCATGGTGAGCAATCATCAAAATTTTATTTTGTTATTTTCTATTCCAACAAATTCTAGTCAAAAAGAAGGTGTGGAGACGTCTATTGAATGCCAACTTGGATCTTATAATTCTTATTAGATTATTTTAACTAAAAACTGGAAACTGTCACACTCAAAGACTGTGACTAACCACGATGGTAACGGACCCAGTGTGCACGCGCACATGACGCGTGGGACCCACTCGTTGACTTTTATTTAGTCAAAGTGTCAAATACTGTGCAGATGATATTAATAACCAAAAGTCAAAACGAATATATATCAACGTCACCGGGAAACCGGTCTGCTTCTCCGCCTCCGGTGAGACACACCCCACCACCGCCAGCCGCCGCCATCTCCCACTAAAGTTTGAATATTCTTTCTTTAGTTTGATTTGTTTTGTATGACATATGTATTATCTCTTCATATAAAAGCTAATAAAGAGATGCTTATATATTATTTTAGTTGAATATGGTTCTTAAAATAATAATGATTACGTTGCAAACCAACATCCTTACATCATCTTTTTAAACCTCATTTGGTTTTAATTATCATACGAAAACTAACAATGAGGAAGCTAGATCATATGTGAAAAAGCAACGAATTTTAAGGATTGATACCACAAGCATTCGAAAGAAGTAAAATTAGAGTAATGAAAGAGAAGAAGATGATTTTATTGATAGAGAGAAAAAGTATAGACACAAGTGATATAGTTTAAATCACACAATGTACAAAAGATTTATATTCTATCTTAGCGTCTAGTATTTATAGTGCTTGAGCTACTACTTACACATTCAAACATATGCTCCCTTTGCATCCGATTCTTTATGTCCAACTTCACGTGTTCCTTATTACAACATATGCAACCATTTCGCAGACTAAGAAGGACTTGAATGATACTTGATCGGATGTGTGAACACATCCAAAAACCCTCTTATGTCATCAAGTCCCCCCAAGTCTATTGATAGAGCTAGCGAAATTAATAGACTTGGAAGTTCAAAAGTTGTACATCCGACATAATTACCTGTATGATTAGCACGCGTTTTGCGCCACATTCTACTGTACAACGATTATTACTTTATATCACATTAACGATCATTCCTCCAAGATTTTTAAATTAAAAATCTCAACCGTATATATATCTCCTTGTTTACTTTCCTTACTTACCCTCTCCTTCTCCCTTGAAAATTTCAAAATCAGGAACCACCGTCTGTCCCTGCAATTTCTGCGTTCAAAGGTTAATCCATTTTCCTTCTTCACTTACAATGGATTCCTATAATGAATCGTCATCCAAGGAATCAACTAAACATAACATGCATCTTTCATTTTCTTATGTTACACAAGATAATTTGAGCATCTTCGTTAACGATTTCCACATCCATCTACCCTCATCCTGTTCTTTCGGAGAAAGGGAATCTTATCTTCCCATCCCCCCCCCCCCCCTCCCCGCGGAGAGGAAAGTTTGGATTATATCTAGAAGCCATCAAATCGGATCCTATTTTCCGGATTTTTATTAGAAGCCCTAATTTTCTTCGGGGTTCACATTTCTTGGTGCAACCCTCCTGGGCTTGCTATACTAAATCATTATGATATTTCCTGTCGAGTAGTTAAGATTTCTCCAAATCTGCTCCTTTTTAGAGCATTTTACCGTATTGGTGGCCGAATATGAAAGCCGACATCTGATGAGTGGTATCTAGGCACACTTTATATTATAATGATTCAATGCTAAATACACCGATATGAGTACAAAATATAATGATTTAATCGGTTGTTTATATTATGAAGAGAATTTGCTATAATAGTGTAATTAACATAAACTTGAAACATGAATTGAATCTAAATATTAGTGTCCATTGATTTTATTATCATAAGTATTTTTAAGGTGTTATTGAAAATAAATAATAATATCATTGAGAATTAACTTAAGTATGTTAGTTGGTGCAGATGGCATTCGTGAGTTAACAAAGAAATCAAATAAAACATGTATGTCATGATTTTGGGCTTCTTGTGGGCTCACGATGGATTCAAACAAAGAAACAAATAAAAGAGATTGAAGGCAAGAAAAAGGGGGGTTCGACGGCAGAGGTTTTGGAGGCCAGAAGCAGCCCTTGCGGCTCTTGCTTTGCACGCCAATCAAGGCAGCCTTTTTGGCTGTTTTCTAAGCAGCCAAAGAATCAGTTGAATGCGAGATACATAATCGACCGAAGCAACATTGGTAGTTTTGTTTTATAAAATTAATTCGATACATTTTCTCTTTATTTAGTTTGATATTTTAACGATGAATCTTGTAGTGACAGTGTTTGATTTACTCGTTATAATGATTGGCTAAATATTTTGTGGTCATATCTGGGTGTAGGGTTTATTGAATCTTGGATTGTTCTTGATTGTTTATAGACCCTAGGATCGGTTTAGTTGGTAAATCGAGTCTGGCTTAGCTATTGTAAAAGGTTCACACGTCACAACCCTTAATTGTGAATGAACTCGGTAACTCGCACGTTATAACCACTTAAGTTAAATCTCGGGTTATCACATGCTACTCCTTCGCACCGTCCCCCTTAAGGACGTCCTAGTTAAGCAGTTAGGAACAGTCAAGATTTTGTAAACCTGAACCCTAGGTTTGATCATATTTTACTCATAGTTATTCTCATTTTATATTTTTTATTTAAAAATCAAAAATTAACTTTTACACTTTTTAGCTTGTTAGATAATTTAGTTTAAATAATCAGATAAAACCTGTAACACTAACCACATGCTCCTCGTGGATACGATACCCGACTTACCCTGTCTATAGGTAAAGTTAGGTTTTTGCATGACCCCAACGACAGGTCATCAACATCGCGCGATATGTGGCTAAGTGTTTAACGTGCTCAAGAGTGAAGATTGAATACCAAAAGCCTTCTGGGCTATTGCAACAACCAAGGATCCCAGAATGGAAATGGGAGGATATCTCCATGGATTTTGTAACGGGATTACCTCATCGATCAAATCGACCGGATGCGATTTGGGTCATCATTGATCGATTAACCAAATCTGCACATTTTATCCCGATGAAGGAAAACGACAATATGGATAGGTTAACTAAGCTGTACATTGACCGAATTGTGGCACGTCATGGGGTGCCAAAGACTATTATCTCTGACAGAGATCCCCGATTCACTTCCCGATTATGGCAGTCTATGCAAGAATCACTAGGAACCAGACTGGATATGAGCACAGCTTATCACCCGCAGACCGATGGTCAGACGGAAAGAACTATTCAGACTTTAGAAGACATGCTCCGAGCTTGCGTTCTCGACTTTGGAAAAGACTGGGAAGCTCACCTTCCGTTGGTGTAGTTCTCCTACAACAACAGTTATCATTCAAGTATCGGTGCAGCGCCTTTTGAAGCTCTTTATGGAAGAAAATGCAGATCGCCCGTGTGTTGGGCCGAAACGGGTGAGAAGGGACTCACCGGACCAGAGCTCATTCATGATACAACTGAACGGATTATTCAGATAAGAAAGCGGATAGCCGCAGCACGTGACAGACAAAAGAGCTATGCCGACAAACGCCGTAAACCTTTGAAGTTTGAAGTAGGCGACAAAGTGTTATTAAAGGTATCTCCCTGGAAAGGTGTGATACGCTTCGGAAAGCGTGGAAAGTTAAATCCTCGCTATATCGGTCCATTTGAAATTATTGGGGAAGTAGGGCCGGTGGCCTACCGATTACAACTCCCTGCTGAACTCGATGGAGTTCACAACGTGTTTCACGTTTCGAACCTAAAGAAATGTCTGGCTGAAAACACCGAAATAATTCCTTTGGAGAAATTGGAAATTGATGAACATTTAAGATTTATCGAGCAACCAGTAGAAATCATGGGACGCGAGGAGAAAGCCCTCAAACGTAGCAAGATTCCGATCGTCAAGGTTCGATGGAACTCAAAACGTGGACCTGAATATACTTGGGAACGAGAGGATCAGATGAAGAAGAAGTATCCTCACCTGTTTGAGCAAACGTCCACGGAAACTCAAGGTATAATTTAATTTTGGGGACCAAAATTCCTTTAACAGGAGGAGGATGTGGCAACCCTAAAACTTTTGCTTTCTTTCCCCAGCGACGACAGCTGATGCTGCGAACGCTACGACGCAAGAATAATTTTCGGGACGAAAATTCCAATTACAAGGGGATGATGTGACATCCGAGAATTTCAAGGTTTACTTCCGTTAGTTACGTTATAAGTGTTAACTTAGTAACTAATGCTTAACTAGGCCGAATACGTCCACGTCCTTTGGTTGATCACCGAACCCGCCCATATGTGCTATGTGTTCATTTATTGATTGTCATTATGTGCAATGTGATTTAAACGCATGACTTAATATTATGAATAGCATGACAAATTGTAAATCCTTGATTTTGTGAAAATTGTCTAAGTTGTGCAGCCAGCGAAACTAACGGGCGAAACTATAGTGTCGCCCGTCAGCTGAGCTATTCGATAACACATGATCAGAGCTAGTTTCGCCTGACCAGCGAAACTGCCAGCGAAACTAGCCTCTGATATAAATAATCTTAATAAACCCTAGTTCTCCTATTTGCCTCATTTACACAAAAACACACACTCTTCTCTGGAGAATCTGGTCAGCTGAAAACCATCAAGAAAAACCAAGATCTCAGCCTCAAGACAACATCCATTCGATTCCCTGATCGAATCGTGAGTCCCAAAACCTTCCTTTATGCCATTTTTATGTGTTTTATATGTATTTCTTCATAAAGCATGCTTAAACCTTCATGATATTGTTAGATCTTCTGTAGGAATGCTTAGGAATGCTAGATCTACCATAAAGTTGATAACTTTACGTGTAAAACTGATCCATGATAGAGATTTGTGCCATTTTAGTCATTTTAGGGTTTTAAATGTATTTTGGTGATTTGATGTTGAAAATGCATGTTTAAGGTGTTAAAGCTTACTGATTTATGTTGGTAAATGGTTATGAATGATAGATAATGAACTGCATGTTATATGGAAGCTGTTAGATTGATTTTTAGGCTGATTTATGTGTTTTTCGCGACTAGCGAAACTGTGGTGTTCTCTGGGCGAAATTGTCCAGCGAAACTATGTATATCTTCAACCAGCGAAACTGCAGTGTCGCCGGGTAAACCAACCAGACCAGCTCGAGCGAATCTACCGAGCGAAATTCCCTGAACGAAAGTTCAAACCAGTTTCGGGCGAAACTAGGCTAGCGAAACTGTGCCAACAGTTTCGAGCGAAACTAGCCTAGCGAAACTGTGTCATCGGGTATTGCCTAGCGAAAGTGCTGCCCGTGCACACAGCGAAACTGACTAGCGAAACTGCTAGCGAAACTGAGACCAGAATCCAAATTTGTGCAATTTGCTTGAATGTTATGCCATGACTTACATGATTATGCTATGATGATACATGCTTTGACTTCTGATATATATGAACCCTTGTTTATGATCAACCATCGGTGTCGTGTGTCTGTATGTCGAGTCATAGTTCCAACGTGCTATGTTATGGGCCATAGTGACGTTAAGTAAAGATTAGACACAAAACTAATACTTAAGACCTAAATGTGTTCATAGGTCTTCATTAAGCAAACTCGGATATTATTACAAGTGTAGCAGTGCAACCAAAGGTGAGTGTCACTAACCCGTTTACTGTGAGCCCGTTTGGGACACACTGAATAACTTAATGGAAAACAATGCTGACAACTTTACGAGTGCTATGCAACACTTGATGAAACTGAAAACTTAGAATGCTATGCATCTACTTGATGAACTTGAAGTGTTTTATGGGAAACACTTGTGAAACTTAACAAACTATTTTCTGAAACGAAAACCGTTTTAATATGGCTAGTGTAGGTTAAAGTCTAAACCACATGATATCACATGATTTCTAAGGATTGCCTTTTTAACTGAAAAAGTCCTCAACTTAATTGTGCCATTAATTGTAAAGCGAGGGGATGTTGGGTAGATCTACTGGAGTTTGACAAACCCCGCCTCGTGACACTGGAGGTGCACAGAGGTACAATATCAGCCTATCTGACCGTGATCCCGAGAGGACACGGGGGAGGCAAGGCCGCGATGACGAATGTCCGCAACACAAAATGGCTGAAGGCTCTGCCTCTACTATACTTAATCGTCAGCTTTGGTACAAACTTCCTTAGTGCATGGAAACAACGGATTAGCTACCCGCGATATCGGTTGAGCACTTTAATTATACAAGACTAGTACATACCTGATAACTCTGTTACGGACAATAACTTTACTAAATAACAAATGTTATAAATTGGCGTATATAACTGAGCATTGCTTTTCACAAACAAATATCACGAATACATATGTTGACACGATTATGATTATGAGACCGGGCCAATGCATGACATGCCCACTGTGAACTCACCAACCGTTAGGTTGACACTTGTGTGGTTTTCACTTTTGCAGATCGTTGAGGAGTATCCACCAGGGGTTGGCATGGCACGTGAAGACTTTTTACTTTCATTAAACTAACTGGGGATTTTGATTTGAAACAATGATTTGTAAAGCACGTGGCTAGTGCTAAGATATTTATGTTTTAATTCCGCTGCGTAACTTTTGAAACTGTTTAAAATGAATGTTTTTGGACTTTACTCTGATTCGTTTAGTATTTGTAACTAATGGTTGTGGTCCTGGTCTAGCTCGCGCCCCTTAACGGTATAAACTCCGTTAGTGGTTAATTTGGGGGTGTGACAATATATATATATATATATATATATATATATATATATATATATATATATATATATCGGGTTAAGTTCAAATGAGAACCAATTAGTTTAGAGAACTTTTGAGAACCATTTTGGGACACTAATTTTCAGGGAGAGGGGGGGGGGGATTTTCTTATATATAACTAGTGGCTTATAATAGTTCTCAAAAGTTTTTAAAACCATTTGGTTCTCAAATGATCCTCTCCCTATATATATATATATATATATATATATAGAGAGAGAGAGAGAGAGAGAGGAAGGATAAAATAAAAACCTCTTCGAGTTTGGAAAACCATGAAAACCAAGCTAAAAATTTTGATTTTTGTTCTGATTTTTTTATGGTGATTCTCTAAGTTAAAAAAAAACCCATTTATGCAAAAAAATTAAAAAAAACGCCTAGTAAAATTTTTAAAAAAAAATATTTTATAACCGAGGATACATATGTAACAGTACCCTGAACTAAAAATCGATGTTATACAATCTAGTATTTTTTTTTATATATATTTTTTCAACGGGATATTAGGGTTTTTAGGGTTTTCACATCTAAAGTGGGTTTTCAACGGGTATTTTTTTTCAACGGGTATTTGAACTTTCACTTATATATACATATATATATATATATATATATATATATATATATAGGGTGAGGTTCATTGTAGACACTTTCGCATGTGAAATAGCTCTTTTTCACATGTGAAATTTTCTGAATAATAAGAAAAAAAGAAAAAAAGGAAAAAGGAAATTAATCACAACCATTAGATCAAGAGATCTAATGGTGAAAGAAGGTGTCTACCTGTCTACACTTATGGGGGTGTCTACAATGAACTTTTCACTATATATATATATATATATATATAGGTAGATATATATATATATATATATAGGGTGAGGTTAATTGTAGACACTTTCGCATGTGAAATAGCTCTTTTTCACATGTGAAAGTTTCTAATTAATGAGAAAAAAGAAAAAAAGAAAAAAGAAAATTAATCACAACCATTAGATCAAGAGATCTAATGGTGAAAAAGGTGTCTACCTGTCTACACTTATGAGGGTGTCTACAATGAACTTTTCACTATATATATATATATAGTATTTGCAGTACATTTTTTCCTGCAAGACTTGCATTTGTGAAGGTGTCATTAACTTACATCTAAAAGTTAACAATAATTAGGTTCAATATGGAAAATAAAAATAGTTAGAGGGATAACCGATATAAATTTTTTAATATAAAGCATTTATTCAAATAGGTTGATAGTGATTACATTGAAATAGAAGGCTTACCAGCAATAAATTGCATTATTAGCTCTTTTCGAATGGCAAAACTAAGTATTTTATAAACTATATTTATATATTTTGGGGTTATATCATAATTATGCATGATTCATTGGATTCTGCTAAGTAGCTCTATAACTTTACATGCTAAGAAACCAAAAGTATCAGAAACAAATTGTATAAATAAAATTAATTGTCAACGCACGTCTACTCGACTTATTACAAGAGAAATTTAAATGTTGATATAAGTTATTAAGTTTATCTGCTGTTTGAGTTATTTAAAGTTATCAGCTAAACTTGTTAATTATTTAATTAGAGTTTGAATAGAATTAGATGACATGATATGTTTAGTGGTGTTTACTTAATTATAAAACATAAAATTGGGAATATAGATAATGTTTATTTATGTGTTTATTTGATAATAAAATTGTTAATTTTTTTTTCAAATTGTTAGATAGTGATCCTGATTAATGGGTTATAAGAGGAAAATAAGTTTAAATATTCAGTATCGGCGGGTTTTGACAAATGAGTTAAACTTGAAGGTTTTATCGCTTTAAAACTACGGGGACTGATATTGTCATTTCGGTATGATAAATCAAGACTATGTTAACAACCGGTAGAGCTCGATCCTTTAAGAACAGAAGATTTGGGTATTTGTAGGTTAGCTTGTTATTTTCAAATCCCTCTTGTAATCAGTTTTCTTTCAGTTCTAATAATAAAATCTTGAATCGTTTATTTTCTATTTCCTATTACGATTGTTCGATTGTGTTCACTGATTGTTATTGCTCAACAATTGGTATCAGAACCACGTAATCGGCTCGAATCAGTGATAATCAAAAGGTGCGAGTGTGAGTGCGTGATCTAAAGATGGAGACGACCTCAACGAAGTTTGATATAGAGAAATTCAATAGGCGAAACGATTTCAATCTTTGCGACTCAAGATTCGTGCATTTTTGGTTCGTCAGGGCGCGATGGATCTAGGTCAGTTTCGCTCTTTTTATCCCTAAGCCCTAGAAATCAATTGACGCGCATCCAATTTCATCATCGCCGACCATGTGTACCAGAGGTTTTATTTTTTGGCTTTGCTCTGTGACTTCGCTTTTCAGTTTTATACCATTATAACTGATTCTCACTTCTTACCATGTTCATACTGGGTTAGTTTATTTGGATTTGTGGATTAGGGTTTTTACCAAGATTTGGTCCTGCGCTTTTCTCGGCAATATTTTCAGGTTTAATATCGACACTTTGTGGCTTTAATTGAGTCTAATGTTTTACTAAGTTTGGTTGTTTGAATCAGAGCGTTTGAATTTTTATTGTGTGTAATTTAGTTCAAGATCATATGTATATATAATTCTTTTAGCCGGTCTTCAAAGTTACATGTCTGTTGAAACCATATAGTACTACCCATATGAATTGCTTGGTGTTCAGTTTCTTCTGTTTTATTGTGTTCAGTACTTCAGTTGTTTGCATCAGAGTGCTTGAATATTGTGTTTATATAAATAAATCTTAAATCATAGGTATATATATAATTCTTTTTAGATGATATTCAAAGTTAAGTCCTCTTTTGAATTAGATATTTAAAGATATTTTCTTCTAACATCTTCGTTGCCTACATCTTTGTTATTTTCCTTTGTTCATGAGTATGTTCTTTTTGTTTGGGTGAGTACAAATGTATAGTATACCCGGTTGTCTCAAAGATATACAATTTACAGAATTAACACCTACCTACCTACTTTTTTTCTTTTTTGGGTTTTTGATTATATAATTGCTAATTTTTAATTATTTGGTTTCCTCATAGGTTAATTGGTTTTGTTTTGCAGGGGAGAGATTTGACCATAGTTCGTCGTTGTCTCGGAGACTGTCAGGTTTTGTTTCTATGATTGGGTTTACTTATGTCTTATGTGTTGTCTTTTTAGTTCCTTTCATGTCTCTTGCACCTGATTTCTTGCTTTCCTTTTATTTCTTATGCCCATTAGTTTTTTTGTTGATGAGTTTGCGTGCATATAAGCATTTACCATCTCAAAAGTATGTATTTCAAAGAACTAACACACGTTGTTTGTTCCTTTAATTTTCTTTTACTTACATTACTTTGACATTAGTTAAAAACAACCCATCTGTATTGTTTTTTAACCAGTTTAGTGGATGGGTCAGAATTTTTAAATTAAAAAGTGGGTGGATTTTGTTTGGGTTGAATAGATTATATATTTAGAGTAAAAGAGCAACAACTCTTGATGCTTAGAGCTTAGTAAATTCTCGATAGACAAGGGATGTCTGATGGAATATTAACTGAGGTAAAAAAAAATATGCCAGATTAATGTTTGTAATTTATTAAATAAGGAAAGGTTTAATACTTAAATATGGTGTTAGATAGAATGATTATAATGTGTAGGGGGTTTAATCTGTTGAGCCATGGTACAACATAACAAAAAAACATAAGTTATTGCAACATCTTTATAAATGGGTGGTTAATTTATGGAGCCATGGTCTAACATCTTTTGTTGTTATTTTCTAAATATTCTTTTAAAGAATATTAATGTGTTTAATCCCATTATCCTTTTGCAGGATTGTAGAGGTTGTTACCTCCTTTTTGTTTTCTGGTGGTATGCGTTTTTTTTATCCATAATTCTTTTATTGACAAGTTGTAGTCTTTTGCTGAGAAATTTGTAGGTGAATATCCTAAGGCTCATTTTCATCAATAGAAGATCTTCACCATGTACCAATTCAACACAACAACATGTTGCGAATGACGTTGAGGGACTTCAAAAATTGACGTCGTTTCTGATGATGTAAGTAAATAAATAAATTGTTGGTGCTTTTATTTCTGGGGTATTGATAACGGTTTGTCAGGCCGTTTCAAATCCCCAACTAAATTGATTTGTAGTAGTGGTAAGTTAGGGTTATCGAACCAAGGGAATATGTGGAAATTGACTAATTGATTAACTAAGTTAACTAAATTTACTGATTACCTAAAATTAACTAAGGTTGCCACTTGGCTGTTTTGAATTGTTGGGTGATTTAACTAACAAATTAACTAACTTTAACCTAAAAACTTAATTGAATTCAAATGAGACAAATCTAACCACTTCTGGATCCTGGTTGGCTACCGATCTAGAAAAACCTAATTACTTAACCGTGACACATAGACATGCCCCCCAATTGCTTCCTTGACCTAATAACCTAGTTTCCTAATGGGCTGATTAGTCCTGCCGCAAGAAAGTGCTAGATCAATAAACAGTGGACCACTAAAACCCTAGATTACTAGTTAAATTTAACAATTCCGCATGCAGGTGTTCAACGGTAGCAAGTATTCCGGAACAACTAGTTAAGCAATAGATTAATCATAGAACGAATCCACCAACCAATCACCAAAAGCGGTTAGTGGTGATTAGCCGGACATGGCTAACAATGAAAACATGATTAAAATTAAAGATTGCATAAGAAACAATTACCGGATGATTACAACCTTCAAAGAATCTCTAAAAAAGTCTCCAAATTCGTAATTCTAACCCCAAAAACGGATGGGGATGATTAGGGTTCGAACTAGATCCTAAACACCCTTTAAATAGGTTTAGAAAAATAAAACAATTAATTTTCTGCCGACTCGGCCCGTGGGCGTACCGCCCTAAAGTTTGTGTTTCCCCGCGTACCGCCCGAACTTTAGATTACTGATTTCTTTTGCGGCTGACTTTCTTGCATTCACACTTTGCCAAAATAATTAATTGATGAGCACATGCTTTTCACGTGCCATGATCTACTTCCTTTCCTTGCTGCCATCTAATTTAAAAAACTCTTAACACTTCTAGTTATTTATGGCTCTATGTTAATCCACGTGAATGCATCCAAAATTCTTAGACTTTGCTCCATGATTTGCTTCATATGGACCCACCTAAAGTTCATCTTCATTTACATTCTTCTTTGCTCCTTAACCTATTTAACGACAAAAACCAAAAACAGAAGAATCAAACTTCCTTATTTCTTTGTTTCATTTATTTTAGAACTTAAAATATAATATTCATCAAAATAATTAGAGATTAACTCGTGTGACATTTAATAATAACAATTTAAGCTCATTTACACCATACAAACCAAACACCAAAACTAATTAAATCAATCTATTTTAGACACAACTCGGTGTGATACGGGGATGATTAATATAATATATATTGTACATTTTAAACTCTCATCAGGTATATGTATTATAGATTCATTAAACTACATTTTTATTTGTAGTATAAAGGTATGGAATTTTAAAAAGGATGAGGTCAGATTGTTTCTCCTATCAAATGATTGTTGCTTTATTTCTTTCATAGCTTCAAAGTTTTTGTTGTTGATCCTTCATTTTTACCTTTTCCTATTACCATACGAACTAGCAGCCTTACAACTTTTATATAAGAAGTACAATCAAGAAGCGTATTTAGACATTTAGTGTAAATCATTACTTTAGGACTGCATCCATCAGGGTTTGTTCCATTTGTTGAACTCCAGGTTGTTCTATCTTATTGATTCTTCTTTGTTCGTCAAATTAGGAACCAGGTGTTAGTGATTTTTTATTAATAGTTAGTTGGGTGTGTTTTTTACTTTGGTTTTTTAAAATGAACTACCAAAATTTTGCGTATGACATAGCTCTGAAATAACTGATCAACCTCTGCTCATCAGAACACGTATACATCACGTAAGCATCAGGTAAAAATTAATAACCGCAGACCTCTGCTTGATCAATGACCACAAAGCCTATAAATGATATAAGTATGGTTGCCTTTAGGTGATCAAAGGATGGCAGTTATTAGGCAATTTTTCATGGTTTGGCTAACTGATTTTCTAAAACGGTCCGACTCGCAGCGAAGCGCGGGTCGACCCACTTGTGATTAAACATTTTGAGGGGAGGATATTATGGTTTAACATATGTAAGTTTACCTATGTAACATAAGTAACATGCTAACGAAGTTACATATGTAAATTTACCTATGTACTTATGGTGAATCTTGTTATGTTTCATCTCATTACCTATGTAAATTAAAGATATTTTATATGTAATTTTACCTATGTAACATGTTACATCTCATTATGTTTCATATGTAAATAAACCTATGTATTTATGGTAGATCTTGTTAGAATTTTTAACGATGTAAACATGTTAAAAAAATGTTTTAGTCGTTGATTTTCAATTTTCTTTAATCTATTTTTGTTTAAAACTGGTTTAGTTGACTCAATTATAAAAATATATTTTCTAACTTTTATATTTAATATCTAATGTTATATATGTAAATTTACTTATGTTCTCTTGCTTTTAAATTTCTAGGTTTATTAAGAAATGGCATAACATTCATTTACATTCATTTATGAGTCTTTATCTTCTGAAGTTACATATGTATTTCATCAACATAATATATGTAACGACGTTACATATGTGAATTTACCTATATACTTTATGGTAAATCTTCTCAGAATATATGTAATTTTACTTACGTAACATGCGTAGCTCATAAATTTTTAACACAATGTGTTTTCTAGGCATGTTACATAAGTAAATTTACTTACGTAACATGCCTAGCTCATAAAATTTTAACAAAATGCGTTACATATGTGGCTAAACTATGATTGTTGCATATGTAACATTTACTTATCTAACGACGTTCCATATGTTAATTTACTTGCGTAATATGTTACATCTCATTTATCTATGTTACATGTGTAGCTCACAATTAACGTTTACGTATACGAACTGATAAACTTATTTTCTTTGTAGGTGAAATGATTTTTGTGTTAAAGAAAAAGATGATTATCAAGAACTAAGCATAATTAGATTTTATATTTTGTTATTAGGTTGTTTTTTTTTTTGTAAGGGTATTATATTTTTTAATCATTTTTAAATATTCCACTTTGTATGATTCATTTTGTAACATTTACGTATATGAACATATGAAACATTCACGTATGTAACATGTTGTGAGTAGGATGTTTAATGATAATAACATTTTTTTAACATATGTAACCTAACTGAAATGTTTTATATTAAAGAGAATAGTGACTAGTTATTTTTATTAGAAAAAGTTGACATTGAACTATTTTGAAAAAAAAAACTTTTAGAATTAAAATTTGTTTTTTCATATATTTAAAAATACTTTTTTCTATGAAAAGTTTTTTTTTTACTTTTATAAAACACGTAATGATAATACATATGTAATTTTATAATTATTAAGTTTATTTTTTAAATAGTTAATTTTATTATGTATTTTGAGTCTTAGTCATAAAATTTATTAAGTAATACTACATATGTATTTTTGATTCATAATATAACAACTAATATTACATATGTAAATTTACTAACATGTTAGATCTCATTATCTATGTAATTTTACCTATATAGCATGTTACATCTCATTATGTTTTCATATGTAAATTAACATATGTACTTACGGTAGATCTTGTCAGAATTTTTAACGATGTAAATATTCTTTTAAAGATGTTACATATGCATATTTACCTATTAACATATGTAACGATGTTACATATGTAACTTTACCTATGTACTAATGGTAAATCTTGTCAGAATTTTTAACAATGTAATTATACTGTTGTAAATCTTTTAACGATGTTACATATGTATATTTACCTATGTACTTATGGTAAATCTTGTCATAATTTTTAACGATGCTACATATGTAAATTTACCTATGTAACATCTTACATCTTATTATCTATGTAATTTACTTATGTAATATATTACATCTTATTATGTTCAATATGTAAATTAACCTATGTAGTTATAGTAGATCTTGTCATACTTTTTTAACGATATAAATGTATGATGTAAATCATTTACCGATGTTACATATGTATATTTACCTATTTAACATATGTAACATTTATAACGATGTTACATATGTACTTACGGTAAATCTTGTCAGAATTTTAAACGATGTTATATAGGTAATTTTTCAAATGTAACATTTACCTATGTACTTACGGAAGCATAATCAGCTTTACATTTTTTTTTGTTAGCTTGTTGTATTTAATATTAGCTTGTCATATTTTTTTGATTAATTAAAATATTCTAATTCATATGAAACAATTTTGTTACTTTCATTTTCTTACACATGTCTAGATGATTTATGTGTGTAACATGCTGTGAAATTTAATTTGAGGTATTTGGTTAAGTGAAATTTAATATGAGGTATTTTATTTATGACTGATTTCGATATAAGTGAATAAGATTTAAAAATGTTTTATTTTTGAGTTGAATATATTCTATTTATAGCATTTTTATAGCTTCTTTACAAATGATAAAATAATATAGAAAATAATTATATTTAATTAATAGTGAAATATAAGAGAAAAGAATGAATAATGAATGAGATAGGAGTCGTTCAAAAAGAGAAGAGAGAAGAGAGAGGAGAGAGAAGAGAGAAAGGAAATAAGAGAGGAGAGAGGTGAGAAGAAAAAGAAAAGATATGACAACATGAAAAAGTCTTGTGATTGTCAATTGTCCATAATGCCCTTGCCATGAAAAAGTCAAAAGCTGATGTGGATTAATCCTAGCCCTTAGATGGGTTTTGAAAGTTTTCCCAACTAAATTGAGTTTTCATATTAACCATGCCCTATATATATATATATATATATATATATATATATATATATATATATATATAGAGTCGAGTTAGCCTACATCCAGCAAAAACGCTACATCCATTGCGGATTCATCTGGGGCGTCCATCAAGATCATCCAACAGCCAGGATCTATGGTGTTTCCGCCTATGGTGTTTTCGGTGGCGGAAAAAAACACCATAGGCGGAAACGCCATAGATCCTGGCTGTTGGATGATCTTGATGGACGCCCCAGATGAATCCGCAATGGATGTAGCGTTTTTGCTAGATGTATTTTACCCCAAACCTATATATATATATGTATATATACATATATTTTCATTTTTCTTTCCATACCCTAAAAAGGAAATTCTCATATAAGGATATCTCACAAGGGAAATATGGTAAATAGGTGTATTAGGCATGCTAGACTCAATCAAAATACTCCGGATTATGGTTTTTATTAAAGGTACTTGTTAGGTATACTATTCCTGCTACTTATAGACACGACAATGTAAGAACCTTTTAAAAACGAATCTATGAATTATGTCAAAAAGATGTATTTTTGTGAAAATTGAAATTTGAAAATTTAAAATTTGTTCGGAGTTTTTCTTTATTGACTTTTTATTCTTCTTCAGGGGGTAAATATAGATAATTTGTTCCCGACATTCCCATCCCCTCACTTAAAACTATATATTGTCCTTAGAAACAACATAAATAAAGCGTGCAAAATAAAGAAGTAGGGATGGAACGGGACTCCCCTGGGGCTTGAAGTTCGCGTAAAAGTATATAAGTGTTATATACAACGCCGAAAACTCTTTGATGGCGTGTTGGCACACTTCCTTTCAGCTTCTCACACGCATGCTTCTTTGAGAATACTCTTCAAAGCCTAGTGATGTCAACTTTAAACATGTTCCTATAGACACACAGATAGAAGAAAGATCAGAGCATCAAATTCATAAGTGATTATAACATCCAAAGTAGCAGACTTATGTAAAATCAAAATTAGGCAATTCAGATGGGATGGCCCGATATAGACCACGATAGTGTAAGATAGTCTGACGTGAGAATCACGAACATGAGGGTCATCCTTACACTTAGTCTTTGACAACAGTTACATAAATCAGGTAAAGTGCAAGTTAAAGCTACTAAGAACAAGAAGATTAGAAGCACATTTGGTTTGGCAAAAACACACAGATAAGGTAAAACAAAACTAGAAATTTAAAATACGGGTTGCCTCCCGAGAAGCGCTAATTTTATTTACGAGTCTTTAGCCAAACTCGGCCTTGCTGTATTCACGATCAGTGGCTTCTCCTTGATTCGATTCCCACACGTGCTCTTTGGTTTTACTTGGTTTACATCAGGTGGATTCTCTTTTATCTGCTTCCATCCTGCCTCATTTGGCTTTTCTCTCGTTTCATCACCAGCAGATGGCTTTCTAGCTGATTTGTTGGGGGTTATGTAAATTTGAGCATCATCGGGCCACCAACTCTTGAATTTTCCAGGATTGAACTTAACCGTCCTGAGATATGGAGGGTGTAAATTGTAGAAAGGGTGGATGCGTATGCATCCACACACTTGAACCCTTAGTCGTCCCTCAATAGACGTTCCATCTTGTCGAGATCCATCAGTATGCTCTTGTTCAGGTCTCCCAGCCTTATGATACAGCAGCGACTCTAACATCATTCTCTTCTTATTGCCCAAATGGTTCAACAGGAGCTCAATTAAGTTTGGAGGGCGTAACGAGTCGTTAGAGGTGTAATGAGCCGTTTCGCACTTATTAGCGATTGGGATGTATAACGGGTCGTTCTCTGGTAACGAGGTGTTATGATCTTCAGAATAGGATGGTTTTGAGCATTCATCTTCAGACAGATTCTCTTCTCTGATCGGTGTTTTCACATCCATCAGATCGCTAAAGGTAGTGGGGAATTCAACAGGTTGGAATTTTGAGAACAAATAATAGATTGGAAATTTGCTATGGGGAATTCAACAGGTTCTGCAAAGATCATGGTGTTGCTAGACATTTGACAGTTCTAGGAACACCACAGCAGAATGGGGTCATAGAAAGGATGAACAAAACAATTTTAGACAAAGTTAGGTGTCTATTATCTAACTCCAGGCTTCCAAAAAGTTCTGGGCTGAGGCTGCTAACACAGCTACTTATCTCACCAACGGATCACCATCTTCAGCTTTGGAAATAAAAACTCCCTTGGAGGTGTGGTCAGGTATCACCTCTTATCATAACTATGCTGATATAAGGGTGTTTGGGTCATTGGCTTATGCACATGTGAGCCAAGGAAAACTTGAACCCAGAGCCATTAAGTGTGTATTTCTTGGGAATCCTGAGAGTATAAAGGGGTTCAGATTATGGAGAGTTGATGAAGGAAGACCTAAAGTGTTTCTAAGCAGGGATGTGGTGTTTAGAGAGGAGGTTATGTATAAATATATCAAAGGTGGAATCAAGTTAGAGTCACCTGGTATATCAGGAGAAAAAGGTATATCAATTGAGGTGGAGCCTATGGATAATAATCCTCCTAAGAATACTGGTGGTAATAGTCAAATTGATGAATCTGAAGATCATGAGGATCATGGGAAGAGTAGCTATCAGTTAGCTAGAGATAGAACCAGGAGAAACATTGTTCCACCTGTGAGGTTTAGAGATGTGAAAAATGTGTCAGCTGAAATAGAAAGCTATCATGAGCCATTATCTTATCATGAAGCTGTTAATTCATATGAGAAGCAGAATGGATGAATGCCATAAAAGAGGATATAGAATTCCTATACAAAAATAATACATGGGAACTTGTAGAGAAGCCTGCAAATAAAAAGGTGGTATCTTGTAAGTGGCTATTCAAATTGAAAGAAGTAATGCCAGGGTCAGAATTACCAAGGTACAAGGCTAGATTAGTAGCCAAAGGCTTTACTCAAGTCTCAGGAGCTGACTACAATAAAATCTTTTCACCAGTAGTAAAACATGCCTCAATTAGAGCAATTTTGTCTTGTAACTGCATATTTTAATTTTGAGTTGGAGAAAATGGATGTTAAGATAGCCTTTTTGCATGGGAATTTGGATGAACAAATTTATATGGCACAGCCACCTGCTTTTGAAGTTACAGGGCAAGAACATAAAATTTACTTATTAAAAGGTCACTTTATGGATTAAATCAGTCTCCAAGGCAATGGTACTTGAGATTTAATGTTTATGTAGTGTCTCAAGGGTTCAATAGGAGCAATTATGAGTGGTGTGTATACTTCAAATAGTACTCCCCATGTAGTTACATTTATTTGTTACTCTATGTGGATGATATGCTGTTAGCTGCTAAAGATACGCAGGAAATTAATATAAAGAGTATGCTGAAAAGTGAATTTGAAATGAAGGAGTTAGGACAAGCAGAGAAGATTTTGGGTATGGAAATAACAAGAAAAAAAACTGTTAAACAACTTCTACTTTCACAAAGTGCTTTGAAAAGGATTCTAAAATATTATAATATGTGGGAGTGTATACCAGTTAAAACTCATTTGGCTCAGCACACTTCAAATTATATGCTCTTGATAGTCCATAAACTGATGAGGATAAAAGGTACATGAATAATGTGCCATATGCTAGTGTTGTGGGGTCATTGATGTATCTTATGGTTTGTTCTAGACCTGACTTGGGGTATGCAGTTAGTCTAGTGAGTAGATATTTGGCTAATCGTGGTAAAAATTATTAGATGGCAGTTACATAGATATTAAGGTATCTAAAAGGTACTCAGGGTCATGGGTTAGTGTTTGGATGCAATGTTAACTGTGAAAATATGATACAAGGGTATGTTGATAGTGATTTTGCCAAGAGTCACCTTAGAGTGCTCGGCAAGACAAAAGTAAATGACCTCGGTAAATTCCTACGAAACACCTAAGATGTAAAGTGCAAGTGTATGTATTTGTGTGGGTCCAAGGGTCTTGTTGTATCCAAACGACTCCACGTGTTTATGTGCATGTCTATATTGTGTGTTTACCAAAACAACCAAATTGACTCCATGACACGTTAGTGACTCGTTTATCAAAATATTATTCATGTATGGTTTCAGTTAACATTTATTAATCAAAATTTTTTCGTTACCAGGAAAGTAGCATTCAAGTGAAACACATCCTAACATATCATGACCCTATAGATCTTACATCATGTTATGATAACTAAACACATAGCACATTTGAATGATTTAACACTATTGATGGTTTGTTTCATCATGCGTAACAGTATTCAAGTTTAGTAACCTAACATAATTCATGCTAATTCAACAAGTTACATGTGATAAGCTAGAAGTACACGTCTCACTTACCACATGAAAACATCAAAGTTTCCCAAGCTAGCAACGTGTGAACACATGCAAATCTTTCATCCACAAGGTTTCCATTAAAGATAGGTTAAGAACTTTACGTGCTCTATCAATGATACAAATATTCTAGCATGCTCCTATAATCAATACATGGCATTATAAATCATTCCATTTCATACAATATGTCACATCAGATCACCCAAACTCATATAGCATGATATGCAAATAGCATGTCAGACATAAAGCAAAAACCAATTATGAAATCATTCTCAGAATTTGTTAGGAATTCGGGTCAACTTCAGGTCTTGATTTACCAAATCAAATGAGTTATTTAGATCTTTAAATTTTTATGACAACTATATATATGTCTTAGCTTTCCAACAATGCATAGTTCATAATTTTATGACATATTTAAGGTGTTCAAAACATTTAATTTGTAATCAAAGGTTCATAAGGTAGTTTGCAGGCCGGTTGTTAGAAAAAAGCTATGTTTGAGTGACCAATACCCAATGGTAATTTACAAATTAATACAAGTTTTAATAATAACTCAAAGTAATTCATTTTTCAAAAAGGTTTGCTTCATTAATTTTGGTTTTGATAAAGTTATGACCCTTGGAAGTGAGTCCAAGAATCTGTCAGAATTGACATATTAGACCTTTAATCTTGTTAATTGCCTTTAGGGCATCAATTCTAAACCAAAATCAATGAAACCACTTGTGTTGGAAAGATATTTCATTAAAATTAACTTTAGCAATCGACCAGCTTTGATAAGTTATAGTCAAGTTATGATCTAGTGAAGTCGACGAAATTTTCTGGACGGGATCTGTTTGGACATATTCAATGTTTATCACGATTTTTGATATCAATCCAGCATATATAATCATAGCCATGGAATATAATCATCACCTAATATCATTATAACAATCAAACACAGGATAAAACACTTTAAAAGTTGGATTGGATAGCCGAGGGTTTTCAAAAAACTCAAGTACAAGATTATACCTTTGATTCTTGGATTTAGAGATGAATCAACGTAGTTTTGATGATTGCTATTCACGTGCTATGATCCACCATGCCTAGAATCAACCACTGATCACTTGGGAAAGAAGAAAATCAGAGGAGAATGAGAGGGCTGAGAGGAGGGAGAGAGAAGAAAGAAAATTAGGGTTTGGCCTCCTTTCTCCTAACTTTAAAAAAAGAGTAGATTAGGCATCAAGTTTCCTATTTTGCTTGGAGATTAAGCAAGCCCATGGACCCTCTGTGAGGTTTTGGCCAGCCCTATAGGGCCTAGGGTCCGAATTCTTGTATGCTAACAAGGTGCGGGTTCAAAAATACAATTTACTTGATGTCCAGTTAATGATATGTACCACATATTACATGCCTTGATCATAAAATTTCTAAACGATTATTCTAAGTCATGCAATTCTAGTAACACATAAAAATCACATAAAATCAGGGTTACATAAATCAGTTAACACACGGGTTCACATAAATTCACGTAATAACAATTGCTTAATCATGTTCGTTCGTTTAGTGTTTATTTAGATAATCAACCAACGTTCCGTACCAGATTTGTGTGTAAGTGTTTGGGGACTAACTGACACATCTAATAACCCTAATAGATGCACTACATACATGTATGTTTGAAGTAACGTGAGTTCGTGTTAGCTAGGAATGACCTAAAGTACGTGGTATATGTTTGGTATTCAACTTAACATATATCATTTTATCATAGTACTATTAGATTACGTATGTCCAGACCCGACAATCATGACCCTGACCCGGTTACGACTCGTAAGAGTTACACCGGATGCAACGAATATCAACCCGCTTAAATGGTTAACCGGTAAATAAACGGTAACAAATTAATTATTTAAAGTATTTAAAAATAGTTATGAATAATTAATAATTAAAAGTTATTATTAATATGATCAATAATAATTGGTACATAAATTTAGATAAACATGGATTATTCTAAATTAATTATTGGGATTGTAGATGTGGATTGGGATTAAAGTAGCGTTTGGTATGCAGGAATGGAGGGTGGAATGAAATTAGTCATTACATCGGAATGACAAAATGACATGTTTGGTAGCACATTGGAATGGAATGGACCATTACACAAGGGATGCGATTCCTTCCATTTTTTGAAGATTTTCATTGCATAGGGGAGCGGTGTTTTTTTTATTCCTTCAAAGAATGGAATGAAAGCTTTTTTTACAGTTAAATTCTTCTTAAATTTTATGAAAAAAATAAAACGTAAAAAAAAGGAAAAAAATGAAAATAAAAAAATAAAAATACAAAACAAAAATAATAAAAATAATAATAAATTAAATACAAAATAAAAATAAAAATTAACAAAAACAAAAAAAAGTTATATAGATTAAATTAAATTAGAAAAATAAAAAATAAAAAACAAATAAAATAAAAAATATAAATTAAATTATTTAATAAAAAATAAATATTAAAAAAAAGAAAAATATAACTATAAAACAAATATATTAATTTTAAATTAAAATATTAATAAATAATATCCGATTACTTCGCTTCTACGAACCATCAAATAATATGAAATGATGATTTATTCAGTTCCCGCATGGTAACCAAACAGGACCATGAAATGGTAATAATCCATTTCATTCCCTCGACTATTTCATTCCCTAGCTCATTCCATTACCTCATACCAAACAGACCTTAAAGGATTCGAAGAAAGCCTGATAGAGATTAGGATTGGCTATTTGGATAACCATTGTGATTGATTATCAATATAACATTATCACAACCCTAATCTCCTAATCACTTCCTGAAGTCCCCTCCCCCCCCCCCCCTAACTTCTCTCCCTACGTCGACCACCATCCGGCCGCCACTCCAAAGCCGTTGTCGGTCGACTCTAGCTACCGTTCGATCGTTAGATGTCCAATACTATCCATTGTGTGCTTCTTGCTCGTTGCCACCAACTAACTACCACCGACCAGCCCCTCGGCCACCATTCATGACAGACTAGTTATCGCAGACTGAGACCACCGTCACGAACATATGAGAGTCCAAACGTTGCCGCCTCGCGACATGCGATGTAAACCCAGAAGACCATTACGATACACGTTGAATCTATGAGACAGAAGGTTTCATTCTCGTTCCTTTTTCTCTAGCAGCCCTTTGTTGTAACTTTGTGTCTCAAACGTTTATTCCAGCGCTTCTATGAGACAGAAGGTTCCATTCTCGTTCCTTTTTCTCTAGCAGCCCTTCGTTGTAACTTTGTGTCTCGAACGTTTATTCCAACGCTTCTAAGGTATATCTGACTACTCGTTAGTTTAGATGTTATTTTAACTGTTATTTGTATTTGCGTGTATCGGCAATCGATGACCCTATTTTTTTTAATTGGTAGTTGTGTTCATTTTATTCCGCTGCGATTAACACTCTGATTTGCTAAAATTGTTAGTTAAAATCCGATTAGGTAAAACTTGTTTTGTAAGTAATCGGTGACCCGGACGTCACTGTAAAACCCAACAATTAAAAGTATTACTTATACAAAGTCTCTTTTGTGTTCAAAGTGTAGGGAGAATTCTGGACCATTGATCTAAGAAACCATGGGTTTAGGCCTACTTAAAAACTAATCCAAATTTAAAGGATAAAAAGAGTTGAAGTGGTAAAATTGGTAAACCATACCATTGTTAACTTTATTAAAGTTTCCTCAACTTTTTAATCCTCTGTATCTTTCTTATATGAAATCATTTTTTTTTAAATTACATCACAAATCGAGCATTTTTTCTCTTTAATTTGAGTAAACTATTGCTATACTTTAACAAATATTTTTTAAATAATTTAATACTCTCGTATAACTTTCGTGCTTATCTCTACGTATTATAAACATAGGTTGCATAATTATCAATATAACTTGTGTGATTATCCACGTAACTTGCGTAATTATTATACTATTATCTTGAGATAATTATAAAGATATAGCTTTACCTTATGCGCGCACAGACCATTGTACCAGTTTCATAAAGTACACATGGTGCGTCTTGGTTACTTCATACGCTTCACACGAAAAATATTATTTGTATAATAACTTTTCCCTACTTGTGTGTGTGTATATATACAGGGTGAGGTTCATTGTAGTTACTTTCGCATGTGAAATGACTCACTTTCACATGTGAAATTTTCTGAATAATGAAAAAACAAAAAAAAGGAGAAAAGAAATTAATCACAACCATTAGATCAAGAGATCTAATGGTGAAAAAAGTTGTCTACATGTCTACACTTATGACGGTGTTTACAGTGAACTTTTTAATATATATAGGGAGATGATCATTTGAGAACCAAATGGTTTTGAGAACTTTTGAGAACCATTCTGAGCCACTAGTTATATATAAGGAAATCCCCCCCCCCCCCATGAATTTGAGTGGTCCCCCCTTAAAATTAGTGGCCCAGAATGGTTCTCAAAAGTTCTCAAAACCAATTGGTTCTCATTTGAACCTAACCCTATATATATATATATATATATATAGGGTTAGGATCCTGCAAAAACAATTCTTTTTATGAAAACTGCAAAAACACATATTAAAACCCACATAACATTTTCATACGTTAACGATTTTTCATAAAATTTACACCAAAAGTCTTAGAATTACGTTATCTTAAATTCTGGAGCAAAATATTTATAAAAAAAAATTAACGTTTTTTTTTTGGAAAATTAGATT
Organism: Deinandra increscens subsp. villosa; assembly: GCA_039602395.1. Taxonomy (NCBI): domain Eukaryota; kingdom Viridiplantae; phylum Streptophyta; class Magnoliopsida; order Asterales; family Asteraceae; genus Deinandra; species Deinandra increscens. The sequence continues at coordinate 4,040,964 of JBCNJP010000016.1, forward strand.
TTATTAATCCAAGTTATTACTAGTTGGCCAATATTAATCCCAATTAAGAAATTCGCCTACATTAATCCCAATTATCATGGTGTTGGAATGCGCTCGTCCTCCGTTAGTTTTTTGTTAACTCCGTTAGATTTTGGTGATGTCACGTCAGCAAAATAGACTGTCACGTCAGCAATATACTAACGGAGTTAAACAAAAACTAACGACGGTCCAATGAATTCCAACACCATGATAATTGAGATTAATGTAGGCCAATTTCTTAATTGGGATTAATATCGGCCAACTAGTAATAACCTGGATTAATAAAATCCAATTTTTTTTTCGTGTGATGCACATGTGCACCATTATCATTAGTACTGCACAAAAAACTAATTATCATTCGAAAAAACATCATTTATGTTAAAAACATTAAAACATTTATGGTACTAATGATAATGATACATGGTGCACATGTGCATCATATAATTAAGGTTTATTGGATTTTATTAATCCAAGTTATTAGCACTTGGCCAATATTAGTCCCAATTAAGGAAATTCCCTACATTAATCCCAATTATTTGGGTTTTGGAATTCGTTGGTCCCCGTTAGCTTTTTTTTAACACCGTTACAATGCGGTGATGTGGCGCTGACGTGGACTCCATGTGTAAGTTAACGGTAAAAAAAACGCCCACGTCAGTTTACAACCTAATTACTTTCACCCCAAAATATGTTCACCCCCAATTTGTTCACCGTCCTTTCTCCCCCAAAATCCTTCACCGTTCACCCAAAATCGAGCCCTAACTAAGCACGAAGGTACGATTTCGCCTCCGATTAGCACATCACCATGTGCGATAAGATACCAGTGGAGATATGGTTTGGTGGTAAGCTTACCCAGTCACAACCATGGGACTATCTCGGTGGAGGAACACTCTCTTTTCAGCTTCAGATCGACAAAGTCTCATTCTCTGATCTTGCAGGTTATGTAGTACAATACTGTAATTATGATAGAATGAGTTTCAATATGTATTATGCAATCAATGGAAAACCTATTGAAAATGGTTTAGTGGAACTGAAGAATGATGAAGATGTGAACGAGATGCTTACAGAAGAGGGTAAAAAGGTGAAATCTTGTTGTTGCATTTATGTTGAACGCAAAGCACATAAACAAACCCGTTCCTCTGGTTTGGTTCGACAAACAAAAAACCCGACCCAGGATAGTGGCAGCCCATAAACAAGCCCTACCCAACACTGTTGCAGCCCAAATTAAAGTCCACCCTAGCCTAAAACAAAACCCTACTAGTGACAACACAGATGTTGTTGTTGAAGCCAAATGGTATACAGGATCTGATGCTGAACGAGTAGTTGAAGAAGAGGCTGAACAAAATATTGAAGTTGAAGAAGAGGCTGAGCATTTAGTTGGGGATGAAGGTGAAGAAACAGATGGAGCTGATCAATCATCAGGTGAGAAGGATGATATAATTTGCTCAGATTCGGACACTGATGATGAGGAGTGGAGAGAATTGGCCAGTAAAGTAGCTAAGGTAAACAAGCAAGAAGAGTTATTCAAAAAACAGTTGATTGAAAAGTTGGTTAGCGAAGAAACAGTTGAAGTACAAATCAAGTCACATGTTCAAGATCATAGTGGAGACAATAGTTATGAGGATTCTGAGGGAGATGTCAACTCACCTGGAGAGAGTGAGGATGATGATTTACTAGGGAAGAAGTATAAGCTAGATGTTCCAGTTGTTAATGCTAATACAAATTGGTCTAAATGGGAATGGATTGTTGGAACAAGATTCCCAACCAGGAAAGCTTTTAAAGAGGCTATAAGGAGGTATGCTCTTGCCCAAGGTAGGAATGTCTTCATTTCTGTAAGTAATAGCAACAGAAATGGCAGAATTAGCTACACTTGTATAACAGGATGTCCATTTAAGGTTTATTGCTCTTTCTATGAGAAGAAAAGTTGTTATTTAGTTAAATCTGCTATAAACAATCACACATGTCAAAGGAATATGTCCAAGAACAGGCAACTAACTGCTGAATTTGTAGCTAATCATTTTCTAGATGTGTTCAAGGCTAAGCCTGAATGGAGTGCCAAAGAAATACATGATGCAGTGAAGGTAGCATTCAAGGTGTTGGTTAGTAATTGGTTTGCATACAAGGCAAAGAAGGCTGCTCATGAAAAGCTACATGGGTCAATGAGGGAGCATTATAGTAAGATGGGTTCCTACTTGAAAGCTTTGACTGATGCCAATCCCACATCAATATTTCAGCTTGTGAAGGTGCCCCTGGATTCCATGGAGACTATAACTCAGATACAGAGGTATTCCATAGGATATTTGTTTGTTTTGATAGCCTGAGGAAGGGTTTTTTAGCTGGTTGCAGAAAAGTACTTTGTTTAGATGGGTGTTTCTTGAAAACTTCCTTGGAGGTATGTTGTTAGCAGCTATTGGTAGAGATGCAAACAATCAGATGTACCCTGTGGCCTGGGCAGTGGTTGAAGGGGAAACCACTCTAAGTTGGACATGGTTTATGGGAGAGTTGAAGAAGTGTTTAGGTGTCACAGAGGATGGGAAGGGTTGGACTCTAATTTCAGACCAACAAAAGGTATTAAGATAAAGAAGTTCATAATAAAAATGCTTATACATATTACTCATTCTTATTTGGTTATCTGTTGCAGGGGTTACTGAATGTTGTGGTGTCTCATTGGCCAAATGCTGAGCACAGGAATTGTGCAAGGCACATATATGCAAATTGGCATAAGAAACACAAAGGTGATGAACTCAAGGGGGTCTTTTGGAAAGCTGCAAGATCATACTGTGAGGCTGATTTCCAAAAAGCCATTGATGAGATGAAGGAGTTATCTACTGAGGCCCATGAAGATTTCTTGAAACAAAATCCTAGGGTATTCTGCAGGTGTTATTTGAGTACAGAGACAAAATGTGATGTCATAGTATCTAACATGGCAGAGACTTTCAATGGGTTCATCATAAAGTCAAGATATTAAGTGTGAAGTCCTCTCATCAAGAAGTACCTTGTTCCAAGTGAATGCATTTCATCAAGTTTGTGTGGATTTAGAGAGGAAAACTTGCACATGTAGACAATGGGACTTAACAGGCATTCCCTGTTATCATGTTTGTGCAGTTGCAGCTATGTTGAATAAGAATTCAGAGGACTATGTGCATCATTGTTACTCAAAGGAGATGTACCTCAAGGCTTATGAATTCACCATTCCACCACTGCCCTCTGATAAGTTCTGGCCTAGAGTTGACATGCCATTGGACCCACCACCAATTAAAACTGCACCTGGAAGGCCAAAGAAAAAGAGGAGAAGAGAGCCACATGAAGATCCTAAGAGGGTTGGAAAACTTAGCAGGCATGGGCAGTTGAAGAGCTGCAGTTTATGCAAGAGTAGGTCTCATAACAGGACGAAGTGTCCTAACAAAGGCAAGGCAATTGAGAAACCAGAGACTACTCAACCAAAGAGGAAAAGGGGCAGACCAAGGAAGACACAACAACCTTCACAAAGCACCCAACAATCAAGTCTAACTGAACAGTAACTTGTTGACTTTCTGTTTGCTTAATTCTGTTTGACTTTTTGTGATTTGGATGGTTACATACAATCCATTTTGGTAATGTTTGGCTAGTTTGACTATGTAATGTTGGGCTATTTTGACTATGGAATGTATGTATGTGTTTGAATTTCTATTACTATGTAATGTTTGGTATTATGCATTTGGTTGATCCAAGGCTACAAATACATTTCTGTTGATCCCAAAAAGCCATGGCTGCAATACATTTTTGTCATATAGTTTCCTTACATAGGTTCCCATTACATATGGTTGACCTCATTTGGTTGATCCAAGGCTACAATACACTTCTGTTGATTCCAAAATAGCATTTCATTGAGTCATAAAGGCATTACACATTTCTGTTGATTCCAAAATAGCATTTCATTGAGTCATAAAGGCATTACAATTAACCAATATACATTACCATCAAAAGCTACAAACTTTTATAACAATCAATTAAAAAACCAAACTACAAGTACAACAACAATCAATACAAACACATAATTCTTCATTGGGGAATTTGCCTTTGACATTTTAAGTTTAAAACTTTTAAGTTCTTCTTGCATAATTAACTTTTCCACTTCCAAATTCGATATCTTCAGCTCTAAAGCTTCAATTTTCCTTGTAACCACCCTTGACTCGCCATGATTCAATGCATGATCAACTGTTTCTTTCCATACGAAGAAGGAACAGTCCAATCTCTGCAAATTTAGCTCACAGTATCACAATCTTAAAAAAAGACATAACATTCAAAAATTGATACTTTAGGATTAGTATTTGGGACTTACAGGCCAAAGGGGGCATCCATAGAATTGATGCCCTGGTCTCGAAGTGGTAGCACCTGCAATCCTTTTAACCGCAGGTATGTCGTGATAGCAGCAAAGATTCCCATCGAAATCAGCCCTCAATATATTGCGATTAACGACGGAAGTAGGGTTGGAGGAAGACGAAGTAGCCATCGCTGTTCAATTTCTTCGATTTAGGGTTTCAGAAACGAAGGTCGGGTAAAAAGATTGGGGGTGAACGAGTTAGGGGTTAGGTTTCGGTTAAAAAGGTTGCTCATAAGTAGATGATGTGGGTTTTTTTACACGTGGATGCCAACTGGGATAACACATCAGCGCCACGTAAGATTCCACTGACGGTGTTAAAAAAGAACACTAACGGGGACCAGCGAATTCCAAAACCCAAATAATTGGGATTAATGTAGGGAATTTTCTTAATTGGGACTAATATCAGCCAAGTGCTAATAACTTGGATTAATAAAATCCAATAAACCTATAATTAAAAAAGTTATAAAATGTAATATTTTTCTTTAAATCTAAAGATAACACAACTATAAGATTTAGGGTGCAATTTCTTTTTAAACCTATTAATGTATACCACATGTATGAAGTTTTTTTTTTTTTGTGATGCAGCCTACATTAATCCCAACTATCATGGTGTTGGAATTCGCTCGTCCTCCGTTAGTTTTTTGTTAACTCCGTTAGATTTTGGTGATGCCACGTCAGCAAAATAGACTGCCACGTCAGCAAAATACTAACAGAGTTAAACAAAAACTAACGGCGGTCCAATGAATTCCAACACCATGATAATTGGGATTAATGTAGGCCAATTTTCTTAATTGGGATTAATATCGGCCAACTAGTAATAACTTGGATTAATAAAATCCTATTTTTTTCCGTGTGATGCACATGTGCACCATTATCATTAGTACTGCACAAAAACAAATATCATTCGAAAAAACATCATTTATGTTAAAAATATTAAAACATTTATGGTACTAATGATAATGATACATGGTGCACATGTGCATCATATAATTAAAAAAGTTATATAATGTTATTTTTTTTCTTTAAATCTATATATGACACAACTATAAGATTTAGGGTGCAATTTATTTTTAAACCTATTAATGTATACCACATGTATGAAGTTTTTTTTTTGTGATGCACATGTGCATCATTCAATAAAAACGCAAAAAATGATAGAAATATATGACATATGGTGCGAATTATAAAAAAATATTAACTCATACTAAAAGTATAAGTTTTTTTTGTGATGCACATGTGCACCCAAAAAAAACGTTAATTTTTTAAAAAATTTAAAGGATTAAAGATAACATAATTTTAAGACTTTTGGTGCAATTTTTTAAAAAAATATTAACGTATGAACATGTTACATATGTTTTTTTTTCTCTCAATTTTTTTATGGTGGTTCTTTAGGTTATAGACTACTCTTAAATAAAAAAAACAAAAAAAAACGCATAGAATTTTTTTAATATCAAAAAATAAATGTTACATATGTTACTTTCGTGTGTACTTGTAAAAAACAGAAAAGTAACATATGTTACTTTTTTTTAAAAAAAAAATCTACAAGGCTTTTTTTTATTTTTTTCCATTTAAGGGTAGCCTATAACTTAAAGAAACACCATAAAAAATTGAGAAAATAAAATATTTTTTACCCCGTTTTTAAAGAGTTTTCACAGTTTCCTCAACTAAAGGGGGTTTCCATTTTACCTTTCACTATACATACATACATATATATATAGGGGAAGGATCAAATAAAAACAAGATGTTATTGCGAAAACAAGAAAACAAATATTAAAACCTCTATAACTTCCTCATACGATAATATTTTTTAAAAAAATTTGCACCAAAAGCCTTAAAATTATGTCACCTTTAATTCTGGAAAAAAAATTAAAAATATAAAATTTCATGATTTTTTTTATTATTGCACATGTGCAATAATACGTATTAATTATATTACACATGTGCAATATTAACAAAAAAGCGTTAATTTTTTTTTAATTTTTTCCAGAATTAAAGATAACAGAATTATAAGATCTATGGTACAATTTTTTATCAAAAATATTAACGTATGAAAAAGTTATAGAGGTTTTAATATTATTGCACATGTGCAATAATAAATTTTTATTGCACATGTGCAATAATAAAAAAATAAAAAAAACGTTGAATTTTTTTTAATTTTCTCCAGAATTAAAGATAACAGAATTATAAGATTTATGGTGCAATTTTTTATAAAAAATTTTAACATATGAAAAAAGTTATAAAGGTTCTAATATTATTGCATATGTGCAATAATAATAATAATAAAAAAATTATTGCACCTGTGCAATAATAATTTTTAAAAAAAATTGATTATTTTTTAAATTTTTTCCTATAACTAAAGATAACATAATTTTAAGGATTTTGGTGCAAAATTTTTATAAAAATATTAACGTATGAAAAAGTTATAGAGGTTTTAATATTTGTTTTCGTGTTTTCGCAATAAAAGTTTTTTTCACATGATCCTTACCCTATATATATATGTATATATATATATATATTTATATATATATAAGGGAAAGTTATTGTACAAAGGACGATTTCCATGTGAAGCGTGCGAAGACATCTTAGCCGCGCGTTTGATAGAGTTGACGGACAGGAATAAGCACTCCCCATAATAATAAAAGGATACGCGTGTTTTTACTCAAAAAGGGAATATTTGTATTTTTTAAAAAGAGGAATAACGAATAAAAATAACGCACCACACAATTACCATGAAAATATTCCACTATATCACACAACAAATGAAAAAAAAACACAACCACAAAAAATGTCACGTAACTCTCTAAAGAGGTTACCAAATCACGCACAGACAGAAGAAAAACGTATCAATTTTTTAAAATAGTAAAAAAAATCACGCAAAACACAAAAAAAACACGCAAACTATCTAAAACATCAAAGCAAAAACTAAAAACAGTTCCAAAAATCACACACACGCAACAAAAAAATCACGCAACTAGTATAAACATCAAAGCAAAACTAAAAGTAAATAAAAAAACTGATGGCTTGCCAAAAATATTTGTTCGAGACCTTGTCAAAGTGTTCATGATAGACAAGGACAAAACAGATCTGGAACAAATTAACGAGATTGCAAACATCCTGAAGAAAATGAAAGCATCCGTGGAATTGAAGATGGCTTTGTTAGATGCCTATCAATAGAATAAGAATAATGTTGTAATTTTATGTTTTCGTTGTTTTTGTGTTATTAATAATGTGAATCTTTTTAAGTTATTCAATTTTTGCTTATAATTTCTCATTTAAAATACAGTTTGTCAGACAAAAACACTAGCACTTAAGAAAATGTTTATAATAACGCATCAATAAATTATAAAATTACGCATGATGAAAAACTCACACTAATAAATGTAAAAATAAATGTAAAAATAACACACACTATTAATGTAATTTTATGTTTATAATCACGCATCAAAAATAGAAATGACATAAAAACACGCTTAACTAAAAAATAACGCACTCAATATAACATAAAAAAACTACACTTAATATCTAAAAAGTATAATTATCAATTAAAAATAAAGCATGCTGAAAGAAGAATAAAATATACTATTAATTGATGTGAGAAAATGCTATACTATAAAATCACGCAAAAACACATAATGTACGAGTATTATAAAAAAAGACGCATAACGTTGATAATAAATCACGCTAAAAAATAACGCAACCTGTAGTAGCGAATATTTAATAATAATGGAAAAAAATTAAATCACGTAAAAAAATGATCCGCCCACGGTAACCTTAGACATAAAAAAACACGTTGTTTTGTAAAAAAGACAATAATGCCGCTCCGCATAAATATACAACAACCACGTGTCACGCTCTCCTCACTTCCCACGCAAAAAAGCCTTTGTATATATATATATATATATATATATATATATATATATATATAGGTGAAAATTCAAATACCCGTTGAAAACCCACTTTAGATGTGAAAACCCTAATATCCCGTTGAAAAAAAATATATAAAAAAATACTAGATTGTATAACATCGATTTTTAGTTCAGGGCTAAAAAATGGTTACGAAATCATGAATAGTTTTTTTTTTAAATTCCGATAAAAATATTTATTTCCTGTTCTCAGAAATTTACATATGTAAAAAAAATGTGGTGAATTTACATATGTATAAGAAAAAAACTGGGTGATTTATATATGTAAAAAAGGAAAAAAGATTAATTTTTTTTATAAAAAAATCCGCTTGGCAGTTTTTTATTTTTTTTTTCACCAAACACAATGGGATGACATAAATATTAAAAAATATATATGAAATGGAAAAAAATAACAAAAACAAGGAAACATGAGCATCCACACCCTTGAAAGCTCTTTGAAGTCTTTATGGGTGTCACATTGTATTTTTATAAATCCTTACAAAATATCTTTCATCTACATCCTTATAAATATTCTTACTTTCTTTAATTTTCATATCATCTCCTCACCTACTCATTACACACATAATATTTAAATAAAAGTTTTTTTTTATTCGGTTGAGACACACTAAAGCCACAAAACACATGCCCTTAATTAACTAAGCATTTAGGTTAAGGATTTCTTTGTAGGACACTCTCCATCTCTATTATCTTTTTTTAGATTGTCACATAAAACTAAAAATTTCCTTCAAGGGCATGGAATATGGATGCTCCAAATAAAATAATATAAAACACAAAGGAAAAGTAAAGAAAAAACCAAGAAATAATTATAACGGACCACTTGTATGTGCAAACAAAAATGCTAACATAAGGTTGTAGTATATATATATAACTAGGATAGATCCGGGTCGCGCGTTGCGTCGGCCACGATTTAAAACATTAATTAAAAATTGGTTTACTTAAAATGTCGAATCTTAAGTAATAAAAGAAATTTTAAATTTGTATTACATTATTAAAATATAGGCTCAATAGAAATTTCAAAACAATAAAAATTATACATGATAAGTTTTTTATATCTAATGAATATATTATATCAGTTTAAAACTGTAAATTATATTAATAAAAATTACGTTTTTTCTTAATTTATTAACATGTTTGTATATTTACCCACTAGTTTTTTATCCCCGTGTGTTACACGGGTTAATTCAAAATTTTGTGGTGATATCAAGTGTCTTTTTTTATTAATTAAACTATAACGAAACTTTTTTGTTTATTATATAGTATAGAGTATAGATAGATAGATAGATGTAAATAATTGGTTATTAAATAATTTAGAATACAATAAATATAAATGGATATATATATCCAAAATTAGAAGATCCGCTTGTGAATGTTTATTGGCGGAAAAAAATGTTGAGGATGAATGTGGTGGTGCCACATGGCAAATTGTGATACCAAAAACTTTTCTTTTATTATATAGATAGATTACCTCTGACGTCAGTTTGTTCGATGGGATTTGCTTTAACCAATGCGGCTTTTTAACATTTATCAACTTTGTGTAGTAAAAATCTTATAACACTAATCTAAGGTTGGAAAAAAAACTGCTAACCGGTTGCTTCCTGAAGGACTCCAACCTGCGTCTATACTGACTCAGTCAAAGAAGCGAAGTGAGTAACCACTGGAACACTTTCAAGTTTCTTAATATAATCGAAACATATGGTATATATAATGAAGAGAAAGTCAAAGTTGGCTGGCCAGCACACATGTTCCCTCTTTGACCATCCAAATGTAATATATACTAGATTTTAACTTCTGCGCGTTGCGCGGAGGTGCATAAGCTTACAAGTTCGACGTGCATCTCGATGGTCATGGCTTTGTTCATCACAACGCGGTCTCGTTTGGTTGTGTTCTTGTTGTTATAATCGTTCATATAACATGGGTAGATAAAAACAGTTAAAATGTTACACCACCAACAACATAAATTATTGGTGATCAATGGAGGTTAACGTGGGGATAACGCAAACACACAAAACCATTACATTGTTTTAAGGATACATGGATGAGAACGAAAAAAAAAGAAAATATTGAACAACTAAAATCACTTATAAAATTATGACCAAATCATATTTACCATTTAAAAGTTTACGTATTACACAACCAAAACAAAATTATAAAGAGTAAAAAAAATTATAAAATTAAATAATCTAAATGGAGGTTACCGCTAGTATAACGCAAACACACAAAACAATTGCAATGAAGGTTACCGTTGTGATAACGCAAATATTGCATTTGTAATATGCAAACATGATATAATTTGTTAGTGATCAATGGAGGTTACCACTAGGATAATGCGAACACAAAATTGATGATCAATGGAGGTTAGCGCTGAGATAACGCGAACACACAAAACCATTGCACTGCTTTAACGTTACGTGTATGAAAATAATCACAAATATTATTTAATAAATGCAAAGTACTATCTTCCTGCTTTAATAAACAATTACAATTGTTGACACATGTCAACACTAAATTTATTCTCACAAAAGTTTTCTTTCCCAAATCTACTCCCTAATAAATTATATTTGATTGGAAATTATTTCCTATTTTATAATCATAATATATTTATATATATATTTATTTATATTTATGGATCTATGACAATCATATATTATATATTTATGGAATTATGACAATCATATATTAATTGACATCGTATTTTTATTTACAATTATTTTTAAACGATTATTATTTTTATTTTTATAAATATTTAAAAAAAACTTAACATTTATTTAGTGTGTTTTCAAATATAATTGAGCAAATCCTATTTAATATTTTAATTTAATAAATTATAATCATGGAAACACAAAAACTAAAAATAAGAGGAGATAATTTCGATGGGAAATTATTATGAGGGAGAATGTGAGAATGCCACGTGTCCTAAAAACTTTATCTATATATCCAAAACATTTCTTTTAATAGAAAAAATATTATTTTTTAAAAAATTATTTTATTATGATAGTGATTATCTCTATAATAAATATCTTTTATTTATTTTTATAAAAATACAAATAATTAATTAATTAGGGTGGTGATTATCCCTATAATAAATGTTTTTTATTTATAATCATGGAAACACAAAAACTAAAAATAAGAGGAGATAATTTGGGAGAGAAAATTATTATGAGGTATAGTGAGAGATACTATTTATAGATAAATTTATAAACGACAAAAATCATGTTGATAATATCTAGTATTAAATAATTTTTCTACCATATCAAATTATCTATGTTCATCCAATATAGAAATTTTAAACATCATGACAAAAAGAATTGTAAGTTTTCTAATGTATACCAAGATATATAACAATTTTTTTAATGGCAATAACATTTTAATATTATGATAATAATTTAGATTTTATAGTTCACAATCAAAATGTGTTCATTATAACTTTAATAAAACTATAAACTCACCTAACTTTCTATGAATTATCAATCATATATATACTTTTATTGATTCAACCCGTATAATATAGGGGTTCTATCCTAGTTATATTAATATAAACTTAAAAAATTTATAATATTATTTAATATAAAACATTAACATTATTATTCATAATATTATTTAATATAAAACATTAACATTATTTGATTATTTTAATATATAAAAATTATTAAAATATTGAACTTGATTATTTTAATATAAAGAATATAATAAATTAAAAATGGTTTTTTTGTGTAACAAACTAACAATCGTGAATTGTAATATATAGAAACGAGATGTTTACCCTTCCCGCGCGTTGCTGTGGGTTGAATTTGTATACTGAACGAAAGTAAAATAAGTCAAGTGGTATAAAACGTAAAAGTTTAAAAGTCTCGTGGTGAAATTTAAAACTATAGAAGTATACTAAAAGCGAAAGTATAAAAGTTAAAAGTTTCGTGTCCAAAGTAAAAGACAAAAAAAAGTTAAAACAAAAAAAAAAACTTTAAAAGTTAGAGGGTTAAAAAATTAAGGAGTATAAAACGTAAAAGTCTAAAAGTCTTGTGGTGAAAGTACAAAACTATAAAAATATACTAAGTTAAGTGGTATAAAACGTAAAAGTCTAAAAGTCTCATGGTGAAAGTATAAAATTATAAAAGTAACTTAAAAACGAAAGTAGAAAAATTAAAATTTTCGTGGCCAAAGTAGAAGATAACAAAACCTAAAATAAAAAAAAGTTTAAAAGTTAAATGGTAAAAAAGTTAAGGGATATATAACGTAAAAGTCTAAAAGTCTTGTAATGAAAGTATAAACTATAAAAATATATTAAAAACGAAAGTAGAAAAGTTAAAAGTTTTGTGGCTAAAATAGAAAACAACAAAACTTAAAATAAAAAAAAACTTTAAAAGTTAAACGATACAAAACGTAAGAGTATGAAACATATATGGGCAAAATATGAAAACCAAAAGTTTAATATTTTATTAAAAAAAACAAATTGTAAAAGTTTAGAGGTAAAAAACGTCAAAGTTCCAAAGTCATGTGACCAAAATATGAAAAATAAAAAGTGTATTATTCATTTATCAAATTTTATTGTATTATTAACGAGAAATTGACCCACCCGCGCGTTGCGGCGGGTCACTTCTTTTAATTACAATCACCAAACCAAAAAGACTAAATTTTCAAACACAAACAAAAACCTAATAATTTACACAAACACAAACCTAATGACTTGTTATAAACTTTACTAAATAATCCTCAAATATAAAACAATTACAACATAAGTCCAATAAGATATGGACCGTTTTATGACTCTTTTCCTTTTCTAAATAAAAATAGCAATTTCAGTTTTCTTAAACATATTTTTCCAAGGCAATGCAAAACCCATAATCGAAACGACAACAGTTTCTTAAAACCAAAAACCTTAGACATAAAATTTTTGAAGACACATACGAAATCATCATATAGGCAAAACAACAGTTTGAATTGCCACATGCACAATTAAACATTAAATATCATTTTTTTCTTGAACCAACAAAACCAAGGCTCAGACCAATTTTGATACATCATCATAGCCTAGACCCAAATCATCACAATTAAAGCATCAGAACGAAATCAACACAGTTAAAGCATCAGAATGAATGTTACTAATGTAAAAGACATAAAAAATTTCAAGGCTCATATGAAATCATCATATAGCCAAAGCAACAATTTCAATAATCACATACAAATCTAAACACTGTTATCATTTTTCTTGAACAATCACAGCCAAGGCTCATACCAATTTTGGTACATCATCATAGCCTAGACCCAATTCAATACAATTAAAGCATAACGTGAAGATTACCAAAGTAAAATACATAAAAATTTCATCATAGAAAAATGAATCGAGAAAATAAAAACCCAAAAATATCAAAACCATACCGACCAAAATTATCTTATATTGGAAGCAACCGGCTCAGATAACTGATTCACATCATCATAGCATGCTTTAGATGAAAGGTTTGGATGTGCTACAGATGCGAAAAACAAAGTTCACGTCTCGTTGTTACCACTATCTCAAACACAGTTATGTATCATCATAGCCCAAATAATCGATCCCTAAAATACATAAATTCAGTTCCATATACATCAGGAAACTCCACATACAAAGCCATCACAGCCCTAAAAGGCTCAGGTTGGGTTTGAATCGGTAGAAAAGATAATAAATCAAAATCCCAAAATTTTGTGACCATCATCGTCGTAAAGGCTCTGGTCAAAGGGAAATCCACGAAACCAAAACCCAAAATTATCATCTGAAATCTTTCAAGATAAAGATGAACTCAGATCATCAACAAAATCGCTCATACACCGGCGACAAAACCGATTAACGATATACCATCGCCGGTAAGATCATCGCGAAAGAAAAGCGAAAACAAAAGCCACAGTGGTGGTCCTAGATTTCATTACCTCAACAGAAACGGAGCAAACTCAGTTAGCTTCGACGTTTGCGGAGCTCAGAGTTCATAGATAGACCACCAAGCTTCGATGCCGACAGTCGGTCGGGAAAAACCCCAAATCGTCACAGTAGGGTTGCCAAAACAACACCACAGATCAACGAAAAAACCTCATCCATAAAATACGAACTGCCGGCGCAAAGAGAACCACCGATCAAATAACGAAACTGAACCGCCATCTTAGCCACAAACCCTAACCCCCAATGAAGATGACGAAATAAGACGGGAGTTGCAGAGAGAGGTACAGAGTTCATCATCCCTTAACAGATCTAGGGAGACTGCAGCATTGCATCAACGTACGGCAGCTAAACCGGCCAAAGCCGGTAGCCGTCATCGTAACGGAGCAACTGGAACACTCCGTTTGAACCCCGTTCGTCATTCCTTCACAGATTTAGGGTGAGAAAAGTTGCAATTGCAGTTTCATCAATTGATGGAGAGAAGATTTTAGATGTTGATGAAGACAGAGAGACACCGTTCTCTTTGAAGAAAGAGAAAGCCTTTCTTTCTTTTGAATAAAGAGAGAGAAAGTGGCTTTTAAAAATATAGAGAAGATTGATGAGGTGAGCTACGTGTTAAAGCCAATAAGAATTCCAATTTCATGATGACATGGACATCAGAAGGATTGAAATGCTAAAGAAATAGTTATGAGGGACTGAATATGTTAAGAAAAACATAAACCTGTGGCTAATTTAAAAGAAAGCAAAAGAGTACTATTCATCTACAAATTTCATTGTTATATTTAATAATAAATAGATATAGAAATAATATATAAT
>JBCNJP010000016.1:4056482-4104418 GCA_039602395.1 Deinandra increscens subsp. villosa
AAAATATGAATTATGAGAGTCCTGTCGAAAATGTCAAATGACTTACACACATGCTGAAAGGGTTCTTTTTGATAAAGGATTGATATCCAATTTAGAGATTAGGTGTGTGAATATATTAGTATATATCTCGATTGCACATGAATCTTGTAGATGATAATAAAAGGACATTTATTTGTTTAGAGACCAGGTTTATATGTTGGACATATGAGCTAAGTTTGGTCGTATTGGTAAATGGTGTACCCCTGGTCTAAGGCCGTGCAGGTTCGGGTCTTGTAGTATGTAGATTTGATGGATTTAAGTATTAACACTAACTTATGTTGTTGTTTTAAAATAAATAATCATATTAGTATTCAAGACATTATGTATTTCCATTAAACTTTTAAATCTATATAATACTTCACCAATTAACTAATTAATTGTTAAAACATTTTATCCGTGTGTATTAATATATAATGTATTTTTCCTTATCGTAGCATACAAACAACCACTAGTAAAATTAAATTTATTTTAAGTCAAACCTAAGTATATAAGTCTAAGAAGGTATAAGTTTAATTGGGTCTTATACATATAAATCATTAACTATGTTCACAAATTTTGACTTAACAACCCTTCAAACAAGTTTCTTTATAAAAAATGGTTCGTCTATTCCACAAGTTTCTTAAATTCATTTTGGTTCATCTATTCCACAATATTAAGATTGATGTGCATGGCGTGACGTGAGTATGAGGTAAGCAGGAGGGAAGAAAAAGGGTAAGAAAACAAAAAAGAGAGTAGTTCATGTTTTAAATTGTTTATTTAAATAAGGGACAGCGACAACACTTAGGTTCTCTCATTTCCCTTTAATAATACTCCATCCCACTCAAATACTTCCCCATCATTACCATACTTGTTTTCATACATTTAATTATCACCTCTATTCCTACTTCTTGTTATGCATATTTTTATTAATTTTAATTTTAATCCACATCCATTATCATAATAAGTTGACTGGTATATTTCTTTCTTAACCTATCATAATGTAATTTTTCTTAAACGCCAGAAACTTTTATTTACCCGGAACATGTTACAGTATAAATATAAACCAACCACACAAACAGCTAGTCGTTCATTTGGCAAGAGTAAAAAAAACACCCAAAACTCATGTTATTTGCGAGGATCAATTTAGACAGTTATGTCACGTGTCACACGTCCAGCATGAATCAGGCATGGTTACTTTCTAGAAGGTATACGTGTGTGTGTTCACACATGCTAACGACATCATGATTAAGGAAAACTCTAATTGTCATGCATCTATAAATACCAATGCATCGAGGTACTTTTCTTTTCTATGTTATTCTCTGCTCTAAACGCTAAACAACACACATTTATTATCTCCGATTAGCTATGATTCTCACGTCGAGCGGTTGTGACATGGACAATTTTCTCCCTATGATGCCTTAACACGATGATGCCTGTGTAGACTTGATCCCGTCGTTCCCGTTTCTATTACTTCTCTGGTTGCATTTAAATCCAAGGCGTGGTGGTTTATGTTGGCGGAATTACATAACCGGTCCTTGAGCGTATGAGGATTGGAGAGGCCCAGGTTGGTTTAGGTTTATTTATTATCTTGTACAAACAGGTTTCTTATTTGTTTCATATTTTATGTTGCCTTAGAGAATAAGTTGATTCTTCCTATATAAACTGAGTTAGGGTTAGGCAATTGTATGAGAGTTTATTGTAACTAGTTTTTGAGTTATTTTCTGGTTATTATAAAAGTGAGTTTACTCAATATTTTGTGTGTTCTTACTTGATCGGGACTAGAATTGGTATCAGATCCAAGTCAAGGTACCCGAAGTTGATACTGTGATTCGTAAAAAAGTTTTTCGAATAGTCATTGTCGCGAAAGTGATATAGGGTTATTCATTTTGCCAAGAAGATGTAGGGTCGAGTGAAGTCAACCAAGGAAGATTTGTGAGTAAACGATTGTTTCCTAGGAAGATCAAGGACGCCTATCAGCTTCGAGACGCGCTCACATCTACTATCACTTCCAAGAACTAAGGAAGTCACAGTTTATGTACTGTCACGATATGATTGAATTCTTTGATCATTTAGGTCGAGAGAATCCCAGCCAAGCACAAAGGTTGGATCAAGGACCACCAACTCCGGTAACATATTACCATCGAAACTGAAATCCATTTTAAGGAACTTGCAATCAAGAACACGTGCCAGAGTTTAATCAGGTACTGCCAATCGACCCTCCTCATGAAAGAAGAATCGCCAATGAGTCACCGCGATTGATCAAGTTCAGATCATACGATCAAGAATCGAAAGCCGTGGATTTTTGAACACCGAAAACTAGTTTTGATCGACTTAGAAAAAATTAGAAGCCGCAGAATTTATTCTTAATCAATCAGGAAATCTACTTAATTTTCTTGAAGTTCATGTAACATTTGCAAAATACCCGATTGAGAAACACGACCCGTTTTGAACTTTTCCGGTTTACCGATTTGCAAGTTATTACGAACTGGAAGAATTTTCGGGTATTTATACCCCAATTAATGAATCTAAATGATTTATAATTGATTTTCGAAACAAAGTGCTCTTTTACAATCAATTGGAATCAAAATTGGGTGTCTCGAATTGAAAATAAAGCAATTCCTGATATTTTACGCTATTTTCGGTACGCGATTCGTCGTTTACCAGGAATCTCGTGTTTGGTCACTGTATATCAAATTTTAACATTGTTATGAGTCTAATAATTAATTATTATGTCATGAGTCATCACACACCTGTTCGAGTCGCGAATCGTTGGTGAATTGCCCAAAATCGATACGTACGCAAAAACCGACCAAAATTGCATGTTTTGACCTAATTTGTGCATACGTTTGAGTTACTTGATGTATTTATATTCATTTTGTGTGGATTTTATATGTTTAACATGATGGGATGGTTAATTGAGTGATTTGGGAAAACGGGACTAAAAAACATCGAAAAACAAAGAACCGAGCACGCGAATCGAGGAATCGATCATTAAGAACTGGACAGTCACATTAGGGCGGTACGCCCTAATCTATTTAACTTTAGGGCGTTATGCCCAGGACCCAGATTGGCAGAATCCCTAAAAAACGAGTATTTAAGCATCATTAACCTCTTTAGCCCCCATTTTCCTCCCCCAAATCACTCCCAAACGACCATAAACGGATGGAAACCCTAAAGATCATTTACCTTGAAAATTTGAAGTCCAAGATCAAGGATTTCTTGCTTAGGATCAAGCTAAAATCACCCCTTTCAGTATGTGATCTTCAAACTATGTTGTAGCAACTTGAATCTTCTCTTCTACCTCCATCAAGATCTGAACTTTATATGATTTTTGGCATGGATCTATGTTGTATTTGATAGATCTAGGGTTCCTATGAGTAAAGATTTCACCTTTTAGCATGATTTTGCCATCTCACTTGAATTCATGATGAAATCTCTATAGATCTAGGTTTTTCATGCAATTTGATGTATGGATCTTCATGAAAGTTGTGATTTTGATTATGGAACTGAGATTAGAACATGATGAATCATTGATATGCTATAGATCTAGGGTTTCTTTGATAAAGAGTGGATATTTATGTGCCAAAATGACTAGATCTATGAAAAACATGTCA
Organism: Deinandra increscens subsp. villosa; assembly: GCA_039602395.1. Taxonomy (NCBI): domain Eukaryota; kingdom Viridiplantae; phylum Streptophyta; class Magnoliopsida; order Asterales; family Asteraceae; genus Deinandra; species Deinandra increscens. The sequence goes on from JBCNJP010000016.1 coordinate 4,060,115, forward strand.
TCTAGGGTTAGATCTAGGGAATTTCACAGCAAGATTTCATTTTTTATGTTGCAAATGGACTTGATCTACTTCATGAATGTTGTTTAGGACCAGATCCATATGTTATGATCATCAAGGTTGGGTTTTATGTGTTAAAATGTCAAGATCTCAATATGTGTGTCATCTAGGGCTAGATTCATGTGTCATAACCATCAATATGTCATTTTTCACATCCTAAAATGTTTAGATCTATAGTATTCTTGACATGAAAGGTTAGATCTATATTTTGTGACCATCAAATCATGGACTTTTATGTGTTAAAGTAGTTAGATTTCACCCATGCATGCTAATTAGGGTTTGTTTTATGCCCAAAAGTTGACTATCATGCTAGACTTGTTTGGTTTCATGCTAGATTGGAATAGGTCCATGCTATATTCAAGTAGATCCATAAAATCCATGATAAATCATGTTTAGATCTGAGTTTGCATGTTTGAATTTGATTTGATTACCTTGTTAAATTACCATGAAAATTGACTTTGGTTTACTTTCGTTGACTTGTTTGACTTTTATATAAATAGTCAAATTAGGATCTTTGACCTTATACCCTTAGTTTAGGATTGGACTCATATCGTACGTATCACATTACCAAATCACCAACGAGTCGTGAGTTGGTTATGTCGTGTCATGTCAGTTTGAGTCGCGACTATCACTTTACTTATATATTTATTTATTTTAATCACGATCAGTCGTTAAGGTTATCATCGGGTCTATCTTTCCCTCATTTCGTGGTGTCGTTCTTTCAAATTTTGTCTACGCATCAGGTGAGTATTCATAACCCCTCTTTCATTTCAATGTTTTGGGGTGCAACATGTATCAGTATTCAAAAACCCTAAACTTTTTATTATGCAAAATTCTACGCGATTCTATGTGCTCTATGTGTGATATTCTATTGTGTGATACTTGTTGGATTCTATGTGTGGATATTCGCTAATCGCTAATCGCATGTGTACAATTAACCATCGAGCCGTGGCAACAATGATAGATCTATTGGCTGACGACCCACCTGGCCTGCCTTGGCTTGGGCGCCGGGTGATTGCTCCCTTGCTGTCTAGGCTTGGTGCACATCACTTATATGACTTGTTGATCATAATTGGATATTATCGCTCGACTCATTGAATCGCAATGTTTTAATCTATGTAGTAATCTAAACCTATGTTTACTCACCAACTATTCGTAGTTGACCTTTATTTTATAATGTTGCAGGTTATGCAGTTTGATGTCGCATGCGGACATAGTGTGACCTAACTAATTAAGTTAAATTGTTTTCGTTGTTATTGATTAATATCATTTTTTGTATTAATCACTTATGTTATATGAAATGGGTTGATTAAGAATATCGCAACATTAATTAGTGTTGTGTGCATTTGGAAAATCATCGCGCCCCGACATCTTCCGCCGTCGGTCGGGGTGTGACAGTTCATAACTTAATTAACTAAATATTTGGAAGTCTGATAAATTTTAAATCGGTGATCTTGAATGTGATTTCGTCCAAAAGCGTTGTGATCTAATTAACATCCGAAGTTGCCAGGTTTTTTTTCACCACAAGTCATCAATCTTGATCAAATTTGTTTTGATAAGAAGTTAACCACAACAAGGATTTGATGTTCATGAGGGAGAATCTGTGACATGTTCTAGTGTTAACATCAATTAATCAAGGTTCTTGCGGGTGGGGAAGCAACAAGGTGTAAGGCTCAACTGATCAAGATTAACGATGGTTTAATTGATTCAAGTGCAACACATAAAATAGAGTGGTCGATCGGATAACGACTCATGGTTGTCGTGGAAGAGAAGGTTGATATGCGCAGAAATATACATATTTTTACATCAAATATTCTTCACTTTCGGGGTATTTTCTGATATATTATTTATAAAAAAAGTATAATATTGTTTCATATTTTATTTTCAGGAAGATCCAAGGCTAAAATGCAAAAAGAAAGCAAAAACAAAGAAAAATGAAAAAAATCTGTATGTTGGGACCAAACCTGGGTCGTGCCCATCTGGCACGCCCCATGCCACACCCTAATGAAGACAAAAATGCCCTCAAGCATCTTGATGAGATGATCGAAGATGATAATGAGGTTTTGAAGAAAAACAGGTCGTTCTTTTAAAAGCACGGGTCGTGCCTCACCTAGAAGCCGACAAAATCGCCCGTTGACATTCGTTTCTTACACCCTGACAAGTCGGGCCTTGCCTCAAAAAGCACGGGTAGTGTTCTAACACGGGAAATGACAAAATTGCCCATTGAAATTCGTTTTCTGACACCCCGATAAGTACGGGCCGTGCCAAAACAAGCACGGGTCGTGTCTAGTCCCAAATTTTACCTATAAAAGCCCTCATTTCTATTCATTTCAACTTGCTCAATTGTTTCCTCCCCTTGCTCTATTCTCTTCATGTCCTCTCTATTTTTAGTTTTTGAGCCATTTTTTTAAAGCTTTGGTGATTTTTAATCAAGTTTGTAAGACTTTATTAATCTTTAAAGTCATGATTGGCTAAACCTTACACTCACTTGAGGGATCCAAATATTTGGTGGATTGGTAACATAAGTGCATAAAACACCCTTAAGGTGTGTGCAAGGATGACTTTGAAAACTAGTCTTTTATATTGAAAGTTTATTATCGCACTTAATGACATCACGTGCCTTGTGTATTATGGATCATTCACGCTCTCGAAAGCGTGTTAATCGGTCTGTGACAATCGGTTGGGGGATAAGGATTTGTATTGATAATTATTTACACCCCATGAAAAGTAATGCATTCATGTGCTTTGTGTCTATGTAAACAAAACACGAGGTACGTCGCGACAATTGTATAACGGTATTGGATTGTGGTTCTGGGTTGGTAGTATTTTACCACTGCATACGTCGCGACAGCGGTATGTTAGTGGACTTGGCTTTGGTAACGACTGAATGTGTACATAGCGACAGCGGTACGTAGACAGAGACGGGTCATGACTCCTTATAAAAGATTTTTATTTAATACAGCAAACCGGTATATTTCGAGCGCATGATAGCATTTGGCCTAATAGATCATGATCATTTCAACTGAACGACATCGATAACACACTATATTTGCGAAAGGTCAATCTTAAGGGAGGGGTTATGCATAATATGGTTACTAAATCCACCATTGGCGAGTCATCCCAAGTGACATTATCTTTGATTAAAATTAACCAAAACTTATTTTATCTTTATGCTTTTTATTTTATTGCAAAAACTCATTTTATCAACTAATAGATTTGGTTAGACGTTGACGAAGATTTTGAGTGCAGAGCTCTTATGTCCTTGGACGGCCTCGGTATCTTACCCTCACTATACTATACATACGATGGGTGCACTTGCTCGAACATGTTGTGTATGAGGATTGTTTAGTTATCGTGTTTTTTATAAATTAAAAACTTGCGAAAATGGTGGTGTTTAACGACCCATAATTGTTATATTTTTCGATACACCCGCACACACGTCAAAGGCAAAAGAACTAAATGAAGAATTGTTTAAAACCAAACATAGACTAGAAGAATTTTTAGTTTTAGTTGAGCAAACTCATGCCGAGTTATGGTGGGTCGATAGATCTCATACGAAAACTAGTCGGATCAAGTTCAGGAAGATGCGAGAAATACTTGGTGTTGAAAACCCACAAATTTCGGTTATGAAATTCCAGGGGGTGAATGTTTGCGGAATTACATAACTGGTCTTTGAGCTTATGAGGATTGGAGAGATTAAACTTGACAAGTGAAGGAATTAATCCTAATTTGGTGGAAATATTTTTGGAGAATAAATCTAAGATAAATCAAGAAAATATTTAATGATGATTGTTAGAGTTTCTTTAATTAATGTATAGAGTTTATTATTTTTTATTTGGTTTTCTAGTTTAAGTTTAATTAGGTTTCTTGTTTTCCAAGGTGTAGAATTAACATAAATAGATGGGCTAGTGGTCTTTGTAATTTATGGTTTTGTTTATAATAATGTTCTTAGAGCTGAGGTGGGTAGTCTTCAAATATTTCGGTGTGTTCTTTCGTGTGATATACGATTCTGGGCCAATAATTGGTATTAGAGCTTAGGCGAATCTCATAGCTGGTAAGAAGAAGTTGATCAAGATTTGAGAAGAGGGAGAATAAGATCGAGTAACAGTCAAAGACATGAAAAAGAAAACCACCTAATTAAATGTGTGATAGATTTGATTCATAAGATAAGGGAAACAAATTGTTTGATACAGATCAAGGGATAAAGAAATGGTGTGATACTGATTGTGTGAAAGATTGATCAAAGTAGTAAAAGCAGGTTATGATCAAGAAGGGAATTTTGTTGGAATTGTTTTGCTGGAATAGGTGTTTAGTTTTGGAAGACTATTGTTTGCTCAATCGTGTGATTGATATCACAACCGATAGACTAGTGCTGAACGGAATGATCGTGAACAAGATCGCATGAATGGTAGAGCTAGGGGGTGCCAAAACAACACAATCAACAATCATGAAGAGTTTCCGAGTGGGAACACACGAGTCGATGTGGTCTGAGTTTTCGGATAGGAAAAAGGGTTTAGGGAGCGATACAAAATCAGTTTTTGACAGGTGGATAAAATACGAGTATGACATGGAATCAAGGATCTCAAAAATCCAAATTAGGATTAAGGGGAACTATGAAGGAGTTAATCGTAATTTGGTGGAAATTATTTTTGAAAGAAAAATCAAGATAAATCAATAAAACATCAATGATGATTATCAGAGTTTCTTTAATTAATGTGTTGAGTTAATTATTTTTATTTGGTTTCCTAGTTTAAGGGTAATTAATTAGGTTTCTTGTTTTCCAAGGTGTAGATTTAGTATAAATATATGGGTTAGGTCTTTGTAATTTGGGGTTTTATTTATAACAATATTCTTAGAGCTAAGATGGGTAGTCTCCAAATTTTTCGGTGTTCGTTTAAGTTTAGTTAGTATCTTATACAAATAGGTATCTTATTTGTTTCCTATTTTATGTTGTCTTGGAGAACAAGTTGGTTTTTCTATATAAATCGAGTTAGGGTTAGGCAATTGTATGAGAGTTTATTGTAACTTGTTTTTTTTTTAGCTATTTTCTATTTATTATAAAAGTGAGTTTACTTAATATGTGTGTGTTTTTATTTGGTCGGGACTTGAACTTGAAGAACAATTAGAGATTCGATTCATTTGGATCAACCCGATCGACTTTCTTTTCTACAATATATAAAGAGTTGTTATATAGACACCCAAGGTTTTACTAAATTCACCCATTTCCTACGGTCGTTTTGGTTCAAACGGTCGTTTCAAGGTCGTTTCAGTTGAAACGGCCGCCACGTGTCGCGACGACGAAACCTTAAAATTCAGTGGGCCCCTCTTTATATTGACCGTTTGAAGGTCGTTTTGGTTCAAACTGTCGTTTCAAGGTCGTTTCACTTGAAACGACCGTTTGGTTTTGGTGTTTTTAGTGAAATCCTCGGGTGGATATAGGAGGAGCCTATATAAAAGTATGACAATGATGTATAATTTTTAAAACATCTAACTCACATATTCATTAAACATACTATTGGAGAATTCGTAATAGGCTAATAACATATTTATCTACATCTTTATCATTTAATTAATGGAAAAATTGACACTATTAATCCCAACTATTCGATATTGGACAAAAATAATCCTACTTATTTTATTTTTTTTACAATATTAGTTTTATAAATACACCATGTTTTTTTAATAATTTTTTTTATTAAAAACCTAACCTCGTTAGTTTGTGATGACGTGGAGGACTAATCATGTCATTTTCTAAACGTCTTCTATTTAAAGAAACTTAGGGGGATCAAAATTGATATATCTATAAACTTAATTTAAAAAGAATACCAACCACAGTCGCCACCGTCTTATCCCCGTAACCCGAATTGGGTATGTTCCTTCCCCAGCGACCTAGCTCCGACACCACCAATCCTCCTCCACCACCAGGATTAAAATTTCGCCTCCCCTCCCGCCGTCACGGCGGCTCTCCTTTTCTCCAAACTTGCAACTAATCCAAGCTTGCGATTGCGATTGGGGCGGCGGTGAAGGTTGTGACAGTGGTTGGCGATGGCGGTTGGTGATGGTGCGCCGATGATGGAGAGACTTGAGGAGCTCCGGCAAGCTCTGACAAACGCTATCCATGGCCGGCGATGTTCTCGTGTCGAACTCTTGTCCCGATTGTCTCCATCTCTCTCTGTTCTTTGACTCAACCGCAATTTCCCATTTTCTCCTCTTCATCTATGGCGGCGACACTAATTCTTTTTCAAGCGAAATGGCGGGGAGAAAGATTGGTTACCGGAGAAGAGCTGGTGGGGGGTGGGGGAGCTTGTTTGTTTTTTCTTTAAATTACATTTTATATAAACTACAAAACAGTCCCTCCATTTTAGAAAATGACATGATTGGTCCTCCACGTCATCACAAACTAACGGGGTTAGTTTTTTAACGGAAAAGATTATTCGAAAAAACATGGTGTATTTATAAGGCTAGTATTGTCCAAAAAAATAGGTAGGATTATTTTTGTCCAATATCGAATAGTTGGAATTAATAGTGTTCATTTTTCCTTAATTAATTATTATATATTTTAATTTTATCTCTGATTTTATTTAAGAGAGCATTCATAATGGCTTCTCCATCTCCTTCTTCACCTCTAAAATTTATAGATTGTGTAATTTGCATCTTCATCTCATTCCCCGTCTCTAAAATATAGAGTTTTACAAATAAAGATACTCTAAATGTGGAGAAATTATATTACGAACTCTATAATATGTTTGAGTATTTAGGAAAGAGAAAAAAAATAATAAAATTTTGTTTGAGAGTGAAATAGTTATGAAGAATGAAATGTAGTAGGTTAAATAAAATCTAAAGAAATTTTTTTAAAAATATAATATTTAATTAAATTATCAAGATGGAGGTGTAAATTCCATTGTGAATGCTTTCACGTATCATTCTCTATCTGTATCTATATCCCTATTATAGACACTTATTTTATTATGTTTTCTCTTTTGTATTCCATCATATAATTTATGGAGATGTATGAAAAAAAGAACTCTATATTCAAAGAAGTTATATTTAATAAACTCCAAAATTTATGGAGATTTATAAAAAAAGATCTCTAGATTCCATTGTGAATGTTTTTACATCTCATTCCTAAACCCTTAAAACCTAACCCTTAACTCTTAAATGCTAAACCATAACATTTAAAACTTAAACCAATGAACCCTAAATAGTAACCCTTATCCCATAACCCCATAAACGCCAAACCCTAACTTATAAACCCTAACCTCTAAACCCTAATTCATAAACAATAACCTTAAACCCTATACCCTAACCCCTAACGCTAACCCTCTAACCAGTAGACCCCAAATCCATAACCCTTAAACCATAACCTCTAAATGTAACCACTAAACCTTAAACATTAATCATTAATATTATCATAAACTACATTACTTTTTGAGTTGATTTTTAGATGTTGTAGGTTCCAAAAGATTATGAGTTTTATCAAAAAATTACAAAGAAATGAAGTAAAGAAAAAAAAAGAGATCACTAATATTTGGAGTCTAGCGACAATACATGAAAGCAAATGAAAATACATTTAATTGGGTTTAGCTGAAAAATTAGTTGGGTTGTCCATCAATAAAACAACCAACGTGAATTGAGACCTTCAATCAATTGACCACAATTAGGGAATTAAAAAGAGGGTTCACAATCACAATTCATGTTCGAGAGGTTGTTTACGAACGGTGTGCAATTTGAAGGATGAGATGCTATTTCCAACTATCTTTTTTGTAGGGGTATATTTGTCATTAATTTAAAATTTTATTAACGATGGGTAAATATGCAAAAAAAAATATTTTGGTTAGGTAAATATGCAATTAGAATTCAAAATAGGGGGAATGTGCAATTTTCCAAACATTTAATTATATTTTAAAACATTTTTTTTCTAAAACTTAGTTTAATAAATCAATCAAGATGGTAATAAAACGGAATAAATTACGTGAACACTTTTGGCTACAATGATATGATTGACAGAAAATACTGTAAAATTCAACTAATCATAATTCATATTACATGTTTTGAATCATAAATATATGATTGAAAGTTTTTTTTAAATAGTTGGATTCTATCTTGCTATAAATTGTTTTTAGTTTATAGGGTATTTAAAGGTGAGAAACTAGCACTACTAAAAATTAGACTCTCACCAACAACACGATTACCAACAGATTAATAGAGAGTGAAAAAAAAATGAAAGGAAACGAAAAGAAAAGAATGGGCTGATTTCTTTCCTTCCAAATTAAAAGGAAATAAAAAAAATAGGCTAGTTTTCATCCCGTTCCCTCTTTTTCCCCCTTCCTTAATTCCTTAAATGAAACTCGGGAAATTAGACATCATTTTTATTTTCCTTTCCTTCCTTAAATAAAACTCAGAATCATAAAAATTCCTACATGTTCTTTCTTTTCTTTTCATTCTTAAGTGAACTCGGGAACATATTGTAAAGCTCAAACGAGAGATTCTGTAGAAGATAAGATTATAGAAGAAAATTATTATTTTAAGTCTCGATCATCGATATTTGCGGATAAAATCTCATTTCTAAATTTTATCAGTATTTCTCGGGCGAGAATGAATCTACCACTGCTCCATGAATGAGTTTACTCTGGATAAGTTATTCACAAGTTTGTTCATTCATTAATTCTTTTACGGGATTTGCTAGCTACATTTGTTTCTTTGTTCTTCATTCTTTTTAATCGAAGTAAACTAATATGCTGATTGCTAACTAGTATGGATCTTATATATACGTTAAGGTTTCTTGTTTTTTTTCTTTGTATTTCACAATTATAGATATTCTAAATGTGATTAATAATACTTATACTATAACTTTAAGGTTTTAGATTTGAATGTAGTCATCTAGTGACTTATTAGTTATTACCATCAAACGCGTCAATGACTAGACGTCTTTCCGTCTTTCCTGGCCTTGAAAAAGGTCACGTAATAGTCCTCAAGGATGTGACTAATTCCACTATTGCCAAAAACCCCACAATTTCGATCTACCATCCATCAAAGTGTGGCAACTGGAATTTTTAATTTGGTCACAAGTTGACCAAATTGATGTGTCCGGGCGTGTTAATTGGATTGGATTGGTAGGTTGGGAAGTTATATTTTTAAAATCAAACACGTTCCATATATTTAATCGTGTGAAAGACTTAAATGCTAATCACGATACACTTAAATCGCTCAACTCAAACAAACTCATTTATCTAAAACAACAAACGTGAGACCCAAATTGATGATCCGTACTGTCTAGGGGTATTAATCAGAATGGATTGGTAGGTTGGCAAATTGAATTGCTAAATTCAAACAAAAATATATTTATCCGTGTCAAAGACATTAACCCTAATCAAAATGCACTTAAAATCGTTCATCCCAAACACAATACATTTATTTATAAAGATAAACGGATTGTAAACATGCTTAGCGAATTGAATGGTTGTAAGTAGTCAATGAGTTAGGGAAAAATTAAATGGAAAATCATCAAAATAAACAAATTGGCTTACTTTTTTACAAATATAAACTTAGACTTTAAGCTCGTTCCAAAATAAACATACCCAGAACAAACCAATCAAATGAGGTCAAGTCAGCGGACGCGGCTAAGGAGGTTGTCCTTGAGTCGGGAAAAAGAAAAAAAAAATAAAAAAGATAAGTGCAGTCCACAACAAATAGCTAGTGAGTATAAGCCACGACAACAAGCCAACCAAAGCTTAGTCATCTAAAGATATCTCTGGCCGAACCCTAGTCATTCACGGGAATCTGTCAGCTCAAGAGAAGCAAGTTAAGGAGATAACCAGTTCTAGTGTTGTCGTTCAAGAGAACGTGGCAAGCCGGCTCTTGTATAGCTAGAAGTCATAGTCGGCTAGGATGTAGCCGGTGGTTAAAGTGAGGGTTTCTGATTGGCTATTCTCATAGGACGCATATTTTTTGTTTTTAGAGTCGGCACTGGGCTAGGCTTTTAGCCACCTCCGATTACTTGACCTTCTTCCATTGGTTTGCTTTAGGAATGTTTATTTTTGTTAAAGTCGAGGTTTATATTTGCCTAAGAGTTGGTTAACTTATTTATCTTCGTAATTTTTCTCAAATTAAATAGGTTAAACAGACGAACCCTAACATAACATGTTTAATCAAACATGCAAACCGAAGATGAAATGTCTAATTTAATATGCCAAATCGAATACGACATGTATATTTAACAAATTAAACATGAAAACCAAAATTCTCAAATCCTGATTATTTTGGTGTCGTGTTCCAAACATGTCTAGAAGGTAAACCCTTGGCTTAGAGTATATTTAAGTACACGTATGCTCCTTACACCTCTAGTTTTCTTAGTTTGAGGTTATAGCACAAGACATGAACATCAATCATTCCATATCTTAAGGAAACGTTCATGTAAAAGCTTAACATAAGGTTAGAAAGCTTACCTTAGCTTCAAATGGACGGGGAGTTCTTCAATGGAGGAGTGAAATGAAGCAAGACTTGTCTTTTATAAATATTTGCCTAGATTCCATCGATGCAAACCATCCCGTCTGGGCAAAAGTGCTTCCAGACGGTACACTTCATTTAGAAGGAAAACGTGAACCTTCTTCCAGGCTAGCGTACCCGACCTGGTCTGACCCGCTTCCTCACAGTCCGTCTCGACCAAAACTGGTCCTTACGGTCCGCTTCGACCCTTAACAAAAATATTTGTTTTTCTTATTTCTTGATTTTTGTCACTTTGGGTGCGGACCTTTGACAGGGTTGTCAGAGTATAAATAATAGGCATGATGCTTGTATGAGTTGTATCTATTATTTAGTTTTCATCAACAATATAACAAAACCAAGATCAAGTGAATAATACGTGTCATGTGGCAAGTTGTGGTGTTACCACGTGACACCTCATTATTTATTAAATTTTTTTTGTTTATTTGTTTTAGTTTAGTTTTACACTGTTCCTTTAAAGTGTCTAATTTTTTGTAGTTCGCGTGACAATATTTATTATCTTTATATTTTATGACGTTTCTTTAGTTTTTAGTTCATTCTAAATCGTTTTTAGAGCGTTCTATTAGTTTTATTTTTTACCTTTGCCTTTAGGTATATACTTTTTTTAGTGTTATATTTTACTAGGATGCATTATTTCTCTTTTTGTATTTTTGTTTTTTAAAACCAAAAGAGTCACACGTGTCCCTCAAGAGAGTCGTGTTAGAGTTCGTGTTGGCTCCAACAAACCCGAATTCAACCTGCTTTGACATGATCAGATCAAAAACATGCCTCAGGGTACATAAACAACATATTATTGGATTTTGTGAATACGGTACAAGAAACAACTTTAAACAACATGAAAACATACTAATGTGTGTTTTAAAAAGTAACAATCACCCTTTTGCAATCACATAACAGATAAATAGAGATATGAAACTGAATTTGATATTATGGTATGGTTTCTTTGTATTTTGAGATGATGAAATTAGGCAGCTTCCTTGAGTTTCTTAGCAACTGCAGCAATGTGTTTCCCCTGGTGAAACGCCTGCTGGAGTTCCAGATCAGATGGTTGTCTAGACCCATCCCCGGCATAAGTTCCTGCACCATAAGGACTTCCACCTTTCACTTGCTCCATTTCGAACATGCCCGCCCCGAATGAGTATCCAATTGGTACAAATATCATTCCATGGTGAACCAGTTGAGTTATGGCAGTCAAACTGTGGGAAGCAAATGGAAAATGATGTTGAAACTGAATAGATCGATAAATTTTGTTTTTAAAAAAAAAATTGATGTAAGGCGATCTGATATTCGATATTCCGATCCTGTTGGGTAAACGCATATATTGGAATTAATTACCATAAATTGAAAATTTTGAAAAATAATGCTTGCATTTTATAGTTGGAAATATGCATAAGAAAGGGTAAATTTCAGGGATGAAAAACAATGGACTTTCACTTTCTTTTTTGATAAGCCCCAATACCCTGGTAACCAATGAGACACACAAAATGCAGCTAATGCTGAAACATTTGAACTTCAAGGGGTAAATGCAGAAAACGGTGAAAGTTGGATTTGAACCTATAAAACCTCTATTAGACAGAATCACTAAGCCAAACTTTCACTTTCGAGCAGTCCCTAAACTTTTATATATGCATGATTATATCCCTCTCAACGGCGAAAATGTAAGGGGATTTAATCATGAAAAAGAAGACCTTTTTGTTGAGTTCTATAAATTAAGGGATTTAATGATGCAAAAAACAAAGTTTCAGGATGAATCCACATTCCCCCCCAAAAAACCATATATTAGACCAATCAATATTACTTTTTTCAATGCAAAAAATAAGAGGGAATAATCATTTTGGTTCAAGTGAACAACTACTCGCTTCAGTTATGATTAGTATACTTACGCGGTAGTTTCTTGACCACCACCTTGAGAACCGGTGCTATAAAAGATGCCAGCGGGCTTGCCAGCGAGCTGCTGGGTTCTCCAAAGACCACCAGTGGAATCAAAAAAGGCTTTGAACTGAGCAGACATCATACCGAATCTTGTGGGAAACCCAAAAATAAATCCATCTGCTTCAGCAAGTTCATTTGCTGTGATTATCGGTACATCGCTCTTTGGTGGTGCACTCATTTTTCCAAGCACCTCTTCATGCAGTGTCTCTGGGACCTGCACCCAAAACAGGACTAAATGATCAAGTTTATATGTTTGTTTTTTTTATCATGAGATGAGGTTGTGATAATCAGCTAATGGGATAATGGGATAATGGGCTATTGGGCTAACATCATAGGATAGCATCTTAGTTTGGTTTATGGTCTGTTTTGCTGATTATATTATACCTTTTTGAAATGGGCAAGTTAATGGCAGGTAGGAAAAGATGACGTAATCAGAAAACGGGCTAATCCAATCATTATAGCTTCTTGACATGGACTAGTTTGGTAATTTAGTAATAAGCAAATGCCACATAAGCAATACACATCATCAGGTGATCAAATTACAAAATTAGACCATTTTATAAACAAACATACGACAAAAGCAATATACTTTTGATTGTGGTCCATTTTGGTAGTTATACCTTTTTATCTGTTTTGGTAGTTATAAGCTTTCAAACAGCAAATTTTGCTAACTACAGATTTTTTTCCCTATTTGGTAATTAAATCTGATGGTTGAAGATTCTTGGCCCGATTTTGACCACAGAAGAATATATGTTGCTATTCTACGACATGTGCCCTTTCATAGAAGTGTGATTATAAGATCAGGATATTACTAAGTATAAATACCAAAACCTATCACCAACATATAGGTATGTTGCTATAACACCAACATAAGTATGTTTCTATACCACCAACATATGTATGTTGCTATTCCAAACATACTCTACCAACATTGGTTGTTTTAGTGTTTGGAAAGTTCTGGTTAATTAAGAAATTACGAATGAAATGACCCTAATCAGATAATCAGAATCAGTTTAATGCTGCTACTTCTGACCTGATTATTTGACCCCTAAATAATCAGATTAGCAATCAGTTTCATTATACCCAAAAGCTATATATTGATTATTTGACCGCTAGCTATTCAGATTAGCAATCAGTTTCACACTACCCAAACACTTCGAAAACCCAATACAAACGCCCCGTATCTACCTGCCATAATTTGGCTTCAACTCCTTCAACAGATGCAGCTCCTTTCTTGATTTCTTCAGCTAGCTTCTCTACATGTCCATACATAGAGTAGTACCTGTCACAAGAAATAACTTACAGTTAATAACCTAGACATTGATTTGACCAAAAGCAAAACTTCATTCCTGGAATAGTTTCTATTGCACGCACCCCTTGCTTGTGGGGACAAATGAGCTGATTATATCATACACAACTGTTTAGAAAACTTATACTATGTTTATTACAAAAAAGAAAGAAAGTGATCAGGTGATCTTATAGGTTGGTTGAGATGCCTGAAAACCAAGTCTTTCAATGACCCTAAATCACAAGATGAGCCACCTCTGTCAAGAGTTATTGATGTTAAAATGCAAAGGGTTACAACTTCAGAAAACTGAGAATCATTACATGGGATTGCTTATTAAAACTGGGTATGAGCTTATTGCATATTCGACTATTCGTGCAGAAATAAGCTATTCTGTGGGATTAATTATCTTAACTGCTCATCTGATTACTTGTGACTGAAATAAGTTGTTTTGAGTAAGTGGTTTAAAGTTGTGTATTTCAAGGTTTACTTATGTAACATCAACCCGAAATGCAGCCAACATCATCTCATCTTCACTGTTTCTTTTGAAAGGACTACACACTGTGACAAGCATAACTGAATTTAGTATTAGTTGACCTCAAGAACCGCTTTCGTAATTGTGTACGAAAACATCAAGACTTTTTTGGATCTTGGTGATATATATTATAACCGAAGCATCTTATGAGATTTCTTGGTCATTTACCTAAATTTCATTACATGTTTAATTTCTTGCACTGCTAACTTGCTATTTATATTACTTCCCACCAAACCATAATTTGGTTTATTACTTTTCCAATTCTTAAGAAAAACTGTTCATTCCTAATTCCTGGATTATGATTTGATAGTTCAGTAAAGTGTATATCGAATCATTACAGCGATATACGTAAACACAGAAATGAAGTTTACTAGCACAGGCCACTGGATCTAGAAATTTTCGCTAGGGGGCAAACATGTGTCAGGTCAAAGAAAAACAACCAAGGGTGATAAAAATTATCTTTTTTATACAGCACAAATTACAAACTCCGTAAAATTGCACGAGTTAAGTTCCATCACTTTTATCAATAAAAGTTGTGAAAACACAAATAATACCATTGTGGTTGTCATAATGTGATGGTTTTTTGAATTTATCAGCTCTTGCTCTACTCCAACATACAAATCATTTATTTTCTTAAAAGTAAGATAAAGTGAAGGAAAAAAACATAAAACTTTTGATTTTTGTCACACCATACTGCAAGTGACCCCCCAAATTCGGTGAATTCTACTCCCATCCGTCATAAACTCCCTTAAAATAGTCAACCATCTCCCATTTGGGCTTAAATTGTTGAAAATACATACATTTTATAAAAGCAGACTAATATTCCCCTTTGTTACCGTATTCCTCATTAACATATATGCACACATCTAAAGTATATCCAGTTTTAACAGCATATAAAAAGGCTAACAAGTCAATGCACTTGAAATCGCACATCTAATTCTACTTTCTCTCCGCAAATTCACACCTAAAAACACATCATCAATCATCAATCACCATTTATAAATACTCCGAGTTCAAATCAGTCCTCAAATCGCGAAGTTGAAGCTATAAATTTAACCAAACCGATCCAAATTTCACGAAATCATCCACATCAACCAACAGATCGTTCAACGGATAACAAAACAAACTCGAATCAATCAATTTGCGTAAAACCGAATCGAAAGCAACAACTATCAAAATCGCAAACATCATGAATGAAAAAAATGAAACGGAGATTAAGATGGAGATACTTACACAATATACACTTTAGTAGCCATTGATGAGAGTCGTCGGAGGAGTTCGTTAGTGTTTTTCCGGTCGCTAATCGGTCAGATTTGTGTGAAGCTTTTGACGATTGATTGAATTGACTGGAGAACTACGAGCACTAACGTCTGGTATTTATACTACATTTTGGGAGGAGTTGAAACTGGGCCAGCTGGCAAATAAAGACCAGATTTTGATGGAAGACGACGTCGTATTGGTTGATGAGGATATGCGTGGGTAATGATGGCATGTTGTTGTCACGCCCACCATCATTTTTCATTGCTAAAGACGTCTCACTAAACACACAACTATAATCATGAGTTATGACCATTTGAAAAATGAAACGGGTCGGGTCATGACCCATATATGGGTACATAACTTTATCATTCTTTCTTATGATTAAATTTAAGAAAAGATTTTCTAATTGAAAAAGCAATTTATTGTCTATTGGAGCTAGGTCGTCGACTTTTATTACTTCGGTGTTGGGAGCTTTGGGATCTTATCTATTTTCGTTATATCAGGTTCCTGTGGCGATTATTAAGGAGCTCGAGTTAGCTTAGAGCTAGATTCTTTTGGGGTGGTAATGAAGTTTAGATAAGATGGTTTGGGTTAACTGGAAGGTGGTTGTGTCGGAGAAAGATTTTGGTGGTTTGGGATTGGGTGGTCTTGATGCCATGAATATGGCTCTTTTATATAAATGGAGATGGAGATTTTTAAATTGTGACAATGCGATTTGGGTTAGTCTTATTAAAGAAATTCACGGTGACACTTACTACATGTCTAGTGATGGTGTTGTTAAAGGTGGGGTACGTGGAACCGTATATGCAAAAATGTGGTTGATCTTCATGAAAATGAGATTATTCCTTTGTCATGTATTAGTAGGAAGGTTATGGTTCATCTACGATACTTGGTTGGGTGGTTTTAAGATTTCTGAAAGAATTAATAGATTATATCGGTTGGAGTTGGAAAAAGATTGTTTGGTGGCTGATAGGTTGAGGTTGTTGGGCGATAGTTGGAGGTGGCATCGTGAGGTGAGGGGTGGTCGAGAGGAATCGATGCTTTTAGAGTTAGATGGGTGTCTTCGGGGGGGGGGGGGGTGATTGTTTCTTGTGAGCCGAATAGTTGGGTATGGAATCTTGAAGGTGAATCGGAGTTTAAATTTAAAAATATTAGAACAGTGATTGATATATTTTTCTTCCGATCTCTAATGAGTTCACGAGATGGAACAAGCTCTTACCAAGAAAATTAAATATCCTTGCGTGGAGAATTATTCGTAACAGAATTCCGACCCGGATGAATCTTAGTTTGAAAGGTATCGAGTTGGACCAAATTATGTACCATATATGCAATGCTCGTGTGGAAGAGACCGGTCATGTGTTTGGGTCTTGTTTGATGGCCTCCAAGACTTGGATTTCGATTGCCAAAGGGTTGGATATTGTGTGTATTATTCCGGCTGCTCCTAAGATCCTCCTGGGCTTAATTTGACGTTTCGAAGTTGAGCAAAAACAAGAAGGTGGTTATCGAAGCGTTGGTTTTTGTTGCTTGATGGTGTATTGAAACTTTCGGAAACAGAGTTATCTTCAATTTTTTTTCTTTTCTGGTTTGCTAATAGAATTAGGAAGTGTCGTATTTCGTTAGTCGAGTTACTTATAAACCCTCTCTTACTAATGTATTTTTTTTCTTGTTTGGCTGTCTTAGCTATGTGAAAATCTCCCTCATTACAAAAACAATTAACGAAAGTGTTTACAAATTACAACGAAACCCAAAAAATTGGTTATAACTTATAACGAATAAGTTTGAATTTAAACCAACTCATTAGCAAAGTTAGGGGCTGTTTGGTTCGTCTTTTTCGTTCAGCAACAAATGAATAAGAGGTTGTATGGTAAAGACGATATTGTCTTTTTCGTTCAGCAACAAATCTGGGGCATGATGAAACAGACAAAAATGTCTTTTTCGGTCAGACAATTTCCATTTAGACATTCGAACCAAACAACACCATATGACAAAAATATCTTATTCGGTCAGATTAAGCCAAAAATAAGCTGAACCAAACAGGACCTTAATGTGTGTTCGTTATATTCCATAAGAGGTCAGGGAGCCGGCAAAATTTTATATTTATTGTTGCTACTATTTGTTATATTTTGTTATATAAAGAAATACATATAGAATCAACTACTTTTTGGTCTGGTTTTGTTTTGGTGTCCCTTTTCTTTTCCTTTTGTACTTAATTTTAGCCATTATATTCCTTTCTTCGCTGTTCAAAAAAATTAAGATTCTTGGCTAGCAACTTAAGGTTGAATATAAATAATGTAGTAGGTACATGTTTTGAAGAATACAATAATATACATTACTTCAATTAGTACAAAAAAGATTAACATTTTTTAAATATTTTTATATATATTAGTTAAAAGGAGTGCATCTAACCAATGTATTACATAATTACTATTTTGTGGGTTTTCCCCAATGGTATCTTAAAAACCACCGGCAATAATAGAAGGTCATTGGTTCAAGGCTTGACGTTCACACTGAGGAATGTTTTACCTAGTTGATTGAGGTTTTCTCTAATGGTGTTGTGTGGGTTCAAGTCGTTGTAAGAGAAAGTCATGATAATACGGAACCGCCTTTAGATAGGATTAACCCAAATGTAGTGGTTTAAAAAAAATCTAACCTATATATGTATTGGTGTGCATAAAATAATGTAAATTGTAGAATTGAAACACTCAAGCGGAACAACTCAATTCACTCACAAATCAACTCAAATCAGAAACAAAGAACTCGAATACAATAACAAGAAATTCAAATGATTCGATACATGAAATCTGGAAATACAAACGCGAATGTAATCGCTTATTACACAATGAAGAAACTGTGAAAGAAATTGAACGAAAGATGGTTAACGAGATTAACCCCAAATCTGATTGAAATCCTCCTTTTATAAGCTCATGAGCTAAGCAACGGTAGTTAACTAATCTTGGCGAAGATTAGACACCGCCACCCTTCAAGTTTCAAGAATGACATAATACACCCCGCAGTTTAATAGAAACGAGAATTTCTATTTCCAGTCCCTCAAGTACTAATAACTTGACAATAACGTCCAATATTTAACATTCTCCACCTTTAGTGTCAAGTTATTACCTCTAAACCTCAACAAATCAATTAATCCCAATCTGACATATAACCATCATTGCATAGTAGGGACCCAATGGGTTTACCTATACTAATGTGATTACATATCCAGGTGACTTAAATCAATTTGAGAGTAACCAGGAAAACTAACTTGAACACTAATCTTAAACATTTAAAATATTGACTTGTAACTCATGATACCCTTGATCATGACCCAACCTGCTACCTCCTTGCAGCAGATTCAACCATTAACTCCCAACCCATTTAAACAATACAAGAACTTGTTTAAGGGAACACACTTAGTAAGAATATCAGCTAGGTTCTCTTTGGTATCCACATACTTAACCAACACCTTCTTAGCTGATACAATCTCTCTAATGAAATAGAGCTTAACATCAATGTGTTTGCTTCTGCTATGAAAAACTTGATTCTTAGAAAGCTGAATAGCACTCCTATTATCACACCACACAATTGACGACCAGATTTTCAAACCTAATTCCTTTGAAAAACCTGTAAGCCAAATAGACTCTTTTATTGCTTCAGTAAGAGCAATAAATTCAGCTTCAGTTGTGGACAAAGCCACAACATGCTGCAGGGTTGACTTCCAGCTTACTAAACCTCCATATACTTTGAAAGCATAACCAGTAACTGATCTCCCCTTATCTCTATCCTTGGCAAAGTCAGCATCTACAAATCCTTCAATCACTGACCTTTGACCACTGGTTTTACCATAAATGATACCTAATGACCTAGTACCATTTAGATATCTTAAAATCCACTTAACAGCCTCCCAATGCAATTTCCCTGGGCAGCTTAAGAACCTGCTTACCAATCCTACTGCATGACTAATATCAGGCCTAGTGCAGACCATTAAGAACATTAAACTCCCTACAACACTTGCATAGGGTACCTTATTCATGTAGTTTATTTCCTGCATTGACTTGGGGCTGTCATGTTTAGACAATTTGAAATGAGGACCCATTGGTGTTGATACAACCTTAGCCTTATCCATCTCATAATTCTTCAACACTTTACATAGATAAGCTTCTTGAGACAACTTGATCAATCCTTTGCTCCTGTCCCTCTTAACCTCCATCCCAATGATCTTCCTTGCCTCACCAAGCTCCTTCATTTCAAATTCATTCATCAACATCCTCTTTGTCTTCTGAATCTCTAACCTGTCCCTGCATGCTACAAGCATATCATCAACATACAATAGCAAATAAACAAAAGAGTTAGAGGAATACTCCCTGAAATATACACATGGGTCATATGAACTCCTTTTGAAACCAATCTTGAGCATATGATCATCAAATCTTTTATACCACATCCTGGGACTTTGTTTCAAACCATAAAGGGACCTTCTCAACAAACACACTTTGTCTTCCTGTCCTTTCCCAAAATACCCCTGTGGTTGTGTCATGTATATCTCTTCTTCAAGACTGCCATGTAAGAAAGCAGTCTTGACATCTAGTTGCTCCAACTCCATGTCTTCACTTGCCACCATAGACATCAGAATTCTTATTGAGGTATGTTTGACAACAAGATGTAACAACGCAAATTATTTTTACTATTTCGTTAACAATATTTAACTTGAAAAGTGGTCCCAGAAAATTTCGTTCAAATTTAACAGTTTGTGGCATCAACACTTGCATAGGAAACCATATACAAAACCAAGTGAGTGGTAAATGCAAGTTAATACTAGTTCAATATTTTCAAAAGATGGTTATGACAAGTCATGAACATCAAAAGAGTCGGCAATTCGAGTGTTCGGTTCGTCTTGCGCTCGAGAAGATCCGCGTCTACATGGTAGTTTTACCTGCGTGCAATTACACCCCATTAGTATGTAACATTAATGCAAGTTGGGACATTGTTTAGGCATTAAAAAGGAGGCAAAATTTCAGAAATTAGGCAGCTCCACCGTAAGCTACGCTGGCCACCGTAGCTTACGGTGGCATCAGCTAGCCTACGGTGGCTTGATGCTGGCCTACGGTGGGTGCCCAGTGCTGCAGGCCACCGTAGCTTACGGTGGCCACCGTAAGCTACGGTGGTACCTGTGGTTTCGGTACCCCGTCTTGGTTCTTTTTCCACTTAATTGCCCGGATTCGATTTCCACCGATTCATAAGTTACCAACACATGGTTTAAGCTCCAAAAACTTACTAGACTCTAAAATTTAAACATGGACCAATTACCCATCGTTACCTTGCCTTTACCTTACCCGGTTGACCCGTTAAGGGCCAACCCATGCTACAACTCGTCCGGGATTACAAATGAACCAAACCTTGCACATTCACTAGTGGCATGTTCACAATATATCAGATTACTTCATGACTCCTACCTTTTATATCATATGAATTTCAATGATCCTTAAGGAGCATTCCAATTACAACGTATCCATGTCACCTATGTAGGAATCCTAGAATACTAATTAGAATTGGACATTTTACATATGTGTATAACCACCCTTGCCATACACCAAGAACCCAATTAGCCCTTGAGGTATCTTCGGGTCAATTATCCGAAGGCAAAAGCATGAGGAGTGTAGGCAAATCAACCCAATTTGGTTGACTAAGCCACTTCCTCTTTTCCCCTATGAGAGAATCCATTTATTCCCTCATGAGGTGAAGACTTATTCTTTTCTACCCACTATGGTCCATAACCAAATGTAAGATGTTTATAATTATTACTTACTAGTGTAACGAACAAGATGTACGTTACCTCGATTGCTTGACGATCCACTTCCACCGGCGTGAGCTTGATTGCTTCCTTCAAAACCTTGATTGCCTAATGGGTCACTATCAATGTTAGGACCTTAATCATAGTAGCACTTTTACCATGTTTCCATAACATGGCTTCTAAGCTACTCAAACACATTACTAATTCACAAGGATGGCAATCAAGCAATGTTCATCACGTTTGCATCCAGATATATATGCATCATCAACATTAACATGACAACTAAGGCATACATCAACCATTTTAGCTAATGCACATGATTTCACCTAATTGGTTCAATTTTTGTGAACTTGTAGCTTCCCATGGTCATCCAACATCAATACAAGCAAATTTGTTGTATTTAATCACATTTTGACTCTTTGAGGCATTTTGTCAAACACCTTGTGTGCATACTTTGATGCATCCATAATTACCCAACCCTTGAACCTCCAACTTGGCCCTTTAGCATAGTGTCGGTGAATTCCATCAGCGATCCATCATAAATTTATCATCTAACACTAATCTCATACACAATTCAAGCAATGGACACAATTTCTCAAACATCCTATGAGGTCATGCAACATGGAAGTTCAAGCATAGGATTTTTGGTGACTACTTCACCAATTCCACAATCAAAATGGGGATTTAAGTAACATATGAAGTTCCTAACATCATAAGATTCATATTACATCACAAATTTGCAGATTTGAGGCCCTAATTTTCGTGACCTACACATGCAAATACTTGGGGTTTCACTTACTTGTTACAAGGACGAATTTAGGGCTTGAGAGCACTTCAAATTTTCAATTATAATGCACCAAAATCACAGCCATAGCCTCATCATGCAGAATTTGGGAAGAAGGAGGAAGGAGAGGGCTGGGGTCGAGACAGAGATCGCAATCTGCGATCTCCTCCTCCTCCTCCCCTATTTTGTTTAGTTTTTGATCCTTATTTACATCCCTGGCCCCTCTAGTTTAGGTTTTGGTCAAATCTAATTAAACCTTAACATTTAACATTTAACCCCCCCAAGTTTCTATAGTATGGCAAGTACTATAACATATAAGGAACAATTTGGTCACATAACAAGGCAATGTCAATTGTTAACGGAATTTTCATATATTAAAACTCGGGATGTTACAACTCCACCCCCCTTAAGGGAGTTTCGTCCCCGAAACAGTTACATACCAAATAAGTGGGGATAGTAGCGTTGCATCTCTTCCTCGGACTCCCAAGTTAGATCCGATCCTTTCCTATGCTCCCATTGAACCTTCACTTGGTTCACTTCTCTGTTTCTTAGCCGCTTAACCTTACGGTCGAGAATCGCAATAGGCCTCTCGACATAGTTAAGCTTATCATCAATGACTAAATCATCGAGTGGCACATAGGCACTCTCGTCGGCAAGACACTTCCTCAAATAGGACACGTGGAACGTATTGTGAATGCCGCTTAGCTCCTCCGGCAATTCCAGTTGATAAGCCACCTTGCCCACACGCGCAAGGATTTTGAAAGGTCCAATGAATCGAGGACTTAGCTTGCCTCGTTTCCTAAACCGAATCACACCTTTCCACGGAGAGACCTTTAACATGACATAGTCTCCCTCTTGGAACTCTATTGGTCTCCTTCTCTTATCCGCATAAGATTTTTGTCTATCTTGAGCGGCTTTTAATCGTGCCCTCACGATGTCGATCTTGGCCGACGTTTCCCGAACCACCTCGCGGCTACTTAGCTCGCGTTGGCCCACTTCACCCCAACATACGGGTGTTCGGCACCTTCTACCATACAACATCTCGAACGGAGGCATCCCAATACTCGAGTGATAGCTATTATTGTAGGCAAATTCTACGAGTGGCAAGTGTCGGTCCCAATTTCCCCCGAAATCCATAACACATGCCCGAAGCATGTCTTCCAACGTTTGGATGGTCCTCTCGCTTTGGCCGTCGGTTTGGGGGTGATACGCTGTACTGATGTGTAATCTAGACCCCATTTCCTCTTGGAACCCTTGCCAAAATTCCGATGTGAACCGGGTGTCCCGGTCCGATACTATGGAAACCGGTACCCCGTGGCGAGACACAATTTCGTCAATATAAATATCGGCCAGTTTCTCCGATGAGGTCTTCTCTCGAATAGGGAGAAAGTGTGCACTTTTGGTCAGCCGGTCCACAATCACCCAAATAGCGTCGTGGTTTCTAGCCGTTCTTGGCAGCTTGGTTACCAAGTCCATAGTCACATGTTCCCATTTCCACACGGGAATTTCCAAGGGTTGCAACTTCCCGTATGGTCTTTGGTGCTCAGCCTTGACTTGTAGACAAGTCAAGCATCTCTCGACGTACTTGACTATGTCACGTTTCATCCCGGGCCACCAATAATTGGCCTTTAAATCGTTATACATCTTTGTTGCCCCCGGGTGTACCGTGTACCGCGACTTATGGGCTTCGTCTAATAACATATTCCTCACGTCACATGAGTTGGGAACCCAAATTCGCCCGAAGCGGGTCTTTATTCCACTTTCTTCATCCACTAGATCTTTTACTTGGCCCACAATCCGCTCTTTCTTCCAGTTTTCTTCTTTGACTGCTTCAATTTGGGCCTCCTTGATCCGTAATATCAAGTTAGAGGTCACCACAAGTTGCATAGATCTCACTTTAATGGGCGCATAGTCCCCCTTTCGGCTTAGGGCATCGGCTACCACATTAGCCTTGCCCGGGTGATAGTGAATCTCGCAGTCATAGTCCTTGATCGTCTCAAGCCATCTTCGTTGCCTCATGTTCAAGTCCTTTTGGTCGAAGAAGTACTTGAGGCTTTTGTGATCAGTGAAGATAGTGCATTTGGCCCCATACAAATAATGTCGCCAAATCTTCAAGGCAAACACTACCGCCGCCAACTCTAGGTCATGCGTAGGGTAGTTTTGCTCGTGCACCTTTAGTTGCCGAGATGCATACGCGATCACCTTGCCTCGTTGCATCAACACACAACCGAGGCCAACTTGCGACGCGTCTGAATAAACCACTAGGTCTTCGTTTCCCTCGGGCAAGGTTAAAACCGGGGCTTGGGTTAGCTTCTGTTTGAGGCTTCGAAATGCCTCCTCTTGCTCGGTACCCCATACAAACTTGGTTTCTTTCTTAGTCAGCTTCGTTAGGGGTAAGGCTATTTTCGAGAAATCTTGGATAAATCTCCGGTAGTAGCCTGCTAGCCCGAGGAAACTCCTAACCTCGGTGGGAGTCTTAGGAGCTTCCCATAAGGTTACCGCTTCAACTTTAGCCGGATCCACCTTAATCCCCTCGGAACCAATTACATGGCCCAAAAACTGCACTTCTCTTAGCCAAAATGCACATTTAGAGAACTTGGCATACAACTTTTCCACTCTTAGTCTCTCAAGTATCTCCCGTAAATGCTTGGCATGCTCGGCCTCGCTTCGAGAGTAGATCAAAATGTCGTCAATGAAGACTATCACCGATTTATCTAACATGGGTTTGCACACACGGTTCATTAAATCCATGAAAGCCGCCGGTGCATTTGTCAACCCAAAGGACATCACACAGAATTCGTAGTGCCCATAGCGAGTTCTAAAGGCCGTCTTGGGGATGTCCTCTTCTTTCACTTTAAGCTGATGGTACCCCGACCGCAAGTCGATCTTGGAGAACCACTTAGCCCCTTGTAGCTGATCGAATAGGTCGTCAATTCGGGGCAATGGATATCGATTTTTCACCGTGAGTTTGTTTAACTCCCGGTAATCGATGCACATCCGCATACTTCCATCTTTCTTCTTTACAAATAGAACCGGGGCTCCCCATGGTGAGATACTCGGCCTAATAAACCCCTTATCCAGCAACTCTTGGATTTGGGTATTAAGTTCTTGCAACTCTGGGGGCGCTAACCGATATGGTGCCCGTGCTACCGGCTTGGCATTCGGAACTAGGTCAATTCTGAATTCCACATCTCTATCCGGAGGCATACCCGGCAATTCTTCCGGGAACACATCTTTGAATTCTTGGACTACCGGTAACTCATCTATTACCGGTCCTTGTACTCTTGTGTCGGTCACCATAGCTAAAAAGGCTCGGCATCCCTTTTTTATGTACTTTCTCGCTTTGTGCATGGAGCATATTATGGGAGTTCCGCTTTTGTCTCCCAGTATGGTGACTTTGTCTCCCGTAGGTGACGTGAGTTCAATTGTCTTGTGATCACATATCACTCTCGCGTGGTGGCGGGATAGCCAATCCATACCTACCACCACCTTGAACTCTCTCATAGCCATGGGGATGAGGTCAATGGAGAATTCCTCCCCGTTGATGGTGATCGTGCATCCCCGACATACATCATAAACAAGTACAGATTTATCGTTAGCAACTTCTACTTCTAAAGGTACATGCAGTTTTTCAATCACAAATGAAGGGTGCTTAACAAAATCAATTGAGACAAATGACCTATTAGCACCCGTATCAAATAATACACGTGCAGGCAACGAATTAATCGGAAAAGTACCTGACACGACGTTGGGGTCAATCTTGGCCTCATCGGCCGTTAGCTGGAATGCCCTTCCGGTGGCCCGCGGAATTTCAGTTTTTCCTCCAGTCCTTGACCCTTCACCCATCAATTTTGGGCAGTTCGGCTTCTTATGACCCGTCTGATAGCAGTTGAAGCATCTAACTACTTCAGAGGGGCAATTGGAGACAAGGTGGCCCTTTTTGCCACAATTTAAACATGGTCGATCCTTGAAGAGGCACTCGCCCGGATGCCCTCTCCCACAAATCTTACATTTGGAGTTTCCCCCTTGAACTCTTTCTTCTTGGGAGATTCCCCCGTTTTCTGCTTCTTTGGGGGGTTTGATTGTGCCTCATTAGGCCCTCTCCTTTCACGGGCTTCTTCCCTTCGGGTGATATCAAGTTCCCGAGCCCTCGCTGCGTTAATCATTTCTTCCACTGTGGTGAAACTCGACAGTGGTACAAAGTCCTTAATCGTGGACTTGAGCATGTTCCTATAGAAGAACATTCTAGCCCCTTCGGTAGGTAACACATCCGTACAAAACCTGACCCGATCAAGGTAGATCCCAGTGATTTGATCTACCGTTTGGTCATCACTTTGCTCCAATTTGAGAAACTCCTGCTTGAGTTTGTTCACCATTGCCTTCGGGCAATGATGTTCAGTAAAGATTTCTTTGAATTCGGGCCACGTTAGTGCATTAATTGCAACATCCCCTTTTTCTTGGGCCTTTGCATCCCACCAATCTTTCGCCCGGTCCCGAAGTAAACCCGTGGCATAACTCACTTGATCATCTTCTTCACAATGGGTCCGGCGGAATACACCCTCCACGTTGGTGATCCACCGATGGCAAGCAATAGGATCCACCTCACCCGAATAGTGAGGGGGTTTGCAAGCCATGAACTTGTTAAAAGAACAACGTTTCTTTGTCTTTTCGGGCTCCCCTCGATTTAGAAGAACCCCCTTTAGCTCATCAAACTTTTCATTCATGGTCTTAAGAAGATCCTCTTGGATCTTGTGCACGTATTCCGGGAGGGCGGCATCAATAGCCCTCCCGACTTCTTCAGCAATTCGGGCGTTAAGGGCCTCGTTTCTCTGCTCCTCGGTCAAGCCGTCCCCAACTTGGTTCGTCATGACACTACAGAGTTTAATTCAACCAGTTAGTTCATATATCAATTCCCCTTGCCTAGAGCAGGGTTGTTATGGACTCCCCTCGGCAAGTTCCAAGGGTGTCACACATAAGGTCATGGGTTTATAACAATTTACATAACCCATCTTAAACTATTCATGCGTCTCCCGCATCTTTGGTTCCGGTGCAATTCACCATCCCTGTACACGATCTGAAATTACCAAGTTGTGCATCAACTATGCACCCTTAGTTACCATCCGTATCACACACACTAGAACTATAATCATACATCTATTTAAAGATTTAACACGTACCCGGATCTCCGCGGAAGCTCGAACCGAACACTTAGCCATTATCTCGAGCACGGGTTTGAGTTCAAGAGTCGAATTACACTCGAATCCCTCAAACCTCGGCTCTGATACCAACTTGTAACAACGCAAATTATTTTTACTATTTCGTTAACAATATTTAACTTGAAAAGTGGTCCCAGAAAATTTCGTTCAAATTTAACAGTTTGTGGCATCAACACTTGCATAGGAAACCATATACAAAACCAAGTGAGTGGTAAATGCAAGTTAATACTAGTTCAATATTTTCAAAAGATGGTTATGACAAGTCATGAACATCAAAAGAGTCGGCAATTCGAGTGTTCGGTTCGTCTTGCGCTCGAGAAGATCCGCGTCTACATGGTAGTTTTACCTGCGTGCAATTACACCCCATTAGTATGTAACATTAATGCAAGTTGGGACATTGTTTAGGCATTAAAAAGGAGGCAAAATTTCAGAAATTAGGCAGCTCCACCGTAAGCTACGCTGGCCACCGTAGCTTACGGTGGCATCAGCTAGC
Source organism: Deinandra increscens subsp. villosa (assembly GCA_039602395.1). Lineage (NCBI taxonomy): Eukaryota > Viridiplantae > Streptophyta > Magnoliopsida > Asterales > Asteraceae > Deinandra > Deinandra increscens. The sequence goes on from JBCNJP010000016.1 coordinate 4,087,965, forward strand.
CTACGGTGGCTTGATGCTGGCCTACGGTGGGTGCCCAGTGCTGCAGGCCACCGTAGCTTACGGTGGCCACCGTAAGCTACGGTGGTACCTGTGGTTTCGGTACCCCGTCTTGGTTCTTTTTCCACTTAATTGCCCGGATTCGATTTCCACCGATTCATAAGTTACCAACACATGGTTTAAGCTCCAAAAACTTACTAGACTCTAAAATTTAAACATGGACCAATTACCCATCGTTACCTTGCCTTTACCTTACCCGGTTGACCCGTTAAGGGCCAACCCATGCTACAACTCGTCCGGGATTACAAATGAACCAAACCTTGCACATTCACTAGTGGCATGTTCACAATATATCAGATTACTTCATGACTCCTACCTTTTATATCATATGAATTTCAATGATCCTTAAGGAGCATTCCAATTACAACGTATCCATGTCACCTATGTAGGAATCCTAGAATACTAATTAGAATTGGACATTTTACATATGTGTATAACCACCCTTGCCATACACCAAGAACCCAATTAGCCCTTGAGGTATCTTCGGGTCAATTATCCGAAGGCAAAAGCATGAGGAGTGTAGGCAAATCAACCCAATTTGGTTGACTAAGCCACTTCCTCTTTTCCCCTATGAGAGAATCCATTTATTCCCTCATGAGGTGAAGACTTATTCTTTTCTACCCACTATGGTCCATAACCAAATGTAAGATGTTTATAATTATTACTTACTAGTGTAACGAACAAGATGTACGTTACCTCGATTGCTTGACGATCCACTTCCACCGGCGTGAGCTTGATTGCTTCCTTCAAAACCTTGATTGCCTAATGGGTCACTATCAATGTTAGGACCTTAATCATAGTAGCACTTTTACCATGTTTCCATAACATGGCTTCTAAGCTACTCAAACACATTACTAATTCACAAGGATGGCAATCAAGCAATGTTCATCACGTTTGCATCCAGATATATATGCATCATCAACATTAACATGACAACTAAGGCATACATCAACCATTTTAGCTAATGCACATGATTTCACCTAATTGGTTCAATTTTTGTGAACTTGTAGCTTCCCATGGTCATCCAACATAATGACCTAGTACCATTTAGGTATCTTAAAATCCACTTAACAGCCTCCCAATGCAATTTCCCTGGGCAACTTAAGAACCTGCTTACTAGCCCTACTGCATGACTAATATCAGGTCTAGTGCAGACCATTAAGAACATTAAACTCCCTACAACACTTGCATAGGGTACCTTATTCATGTAGTTTATCTCCTGCATTGACTTGGGGCTGTCTTGTTTAGACAATTTGAAATGAGGACCCATTGGTGTTGATACAACCTTAGCTTTATCCATCTCATAATTCTTCAACACTTTACAGAGATAAGCTTCTTGAGACAACTTGATCAATCCTTTGCTCCTGTCCCTCTTAACCTCCATCCCAATGATCTTCCTAGCCTCACCAAGCTCCTTCATTTCAAATTCATTCATCAACATCCTCTTTGTCTTCTGAATCTCTAACCTGTCCCTGCATGCTACAAGCATATCATCAACATACAATAGCAAATAAACAAAAGAGTTAGAGGAATACTCCCTGAAATATACACATGGGTCATATGAACTCCTTTTGAAACCAATCTTGAGCATATGATCATCAAATCTTTTATACCACATCCTGGGACTTTGTTTCAAACCATAAAGGGACCTTCTCAACAAACACACTTTGTTTTCCTGTCCTTTCCCAAAATACCCCTGTGGTTGTGTCATGTATATCTCTTCTTCAAGACTGCCATGTAAGAAAGCAGTCTTGACATCTAATTGCTCCAACTCCATGTCTTCACTTGCCACCATAGACATCAGAATTCTTATTGAGGTATGTTTGACAACAGGGGAAAAGATTTCATTATAGTCTATCCCCTCTTGCTGTGTAAATCCCTTGGCAACCAACCTAGCTTTAAATCTAGGTGGTTCTCCATCTTTTACACCCTCTTTCAACTTATACAGCCATTTACACTTGACCAATTTCTTATTTTTAGGAGGATCCACTAATATCCATGTCCTATTCTTCAACAAAGATTGCATCTCCTCATCCATTGCAGACTTCCAATTCTTTTTCTGAGGTGACTGAATTGCTTCTTCAAATGTCAATGGCTCTACAATACTTTCCATGGCAGCCACATTGAAAACAAAAGCAGCAAGATCTTGGTTATTCCTAAATCTTATAGGTATAACTCTTTCTCTCCTAGTCCTATCCCTTGCTATACTATAAGATGGATCACCTACACCACTAGTTCCTCCTAAGGTCTCATGAGAACCATTGTTCTGATCTATAGTACCTGGTTCATCATATTCATGATGATTGCTGTCATCATCACCATCACTGTCATCACTATTTCCATGACACTCTTCCTGGGTTCTAGGCTTCTTACTTCCATCCTCCACCTCAAACTGCAATCTATCTAACTTGGTCACATCTATAGGAGCACTTTGATCACTAGACTGTAATAAGTCCTTATATAACACATTTTCATTAAAAATCACATCTCTACTTATAATGACTTTTTCACCCTTGGGTGTCATTTTCCACAATCTATACCCCTTAACTCCTTCTGGGTATCCAAGCATCACACACTTATCAGCCCTGGGCTCTAATTTTCCAGTATTAGCATGAGCATAAGCTAGGCTACCAAAGACCCTCAAATGGCTTAAATCTGGCTTCACTCCACTCCACATTTCTATAGGAGTTTTCATTTGAATAGCTGATGATGGTGTTCTGTTAACTACATATGCAGCATGACTCAAGGCTTCTCCCCAAAATCTCTTAGGCATTCCTGCACTTAATAATAAGCACCTAACCTTTTCTAAGAGAGTCCTATTCATCCTCTCAGCAAGTCCATTTTGCTGAGGAGTGTAGGCAACAGTTTTATGCCTCCCTATGCCCTTAACTCTACACCAATCATCAAATTCTTTATTGCAAAATTCTAAACCATTGTCAGTCCTTAGCCTTTTCACTACACATCCTGACTGTTTCTCTATCAGACATACCCACTCTTTGAACTTCAGAAAGGTATCACTCTTATTTTTTAACAAGAACACCCACACCCTCCTGGAATAGTCATCTATGACAGATAAGAAATAAGTAGCTCCACCTAGTGACTGATGCTTAGTAGGCCCCCACAAATCAGCATGTATATATTCTAAAATTTCCTTAGAATAATGCTTACCTTTTCCAAACTTAATTCTATGAGCCTTACCTAAGACACAATTATCACAAAACCCTGGATCACACTCCTTTAATCCTGATATTATTCCTTGTGAAACCAACTCACTTAACCCCTGCTTACTAGTATGAGCCAACCTCATGTGCCACAACTTAGCCTTATCCTTCCTAGGTTCCTTAGTACTAGCAGCCATATTAGCACTAGCTTCTCCATCTAGGAAATACAAATTATTTCCCATTCTGGTTCCTGTGAACATGACCAAATTACCCTTACATACCTTGGCCCTGCCATTCTTTAAGCTAACAGAATATCCATCTTTCTCTAAGGTCCCTAATGATATAAGACTTCTTCTTAAATCAGGTATATACCTTACATTTTGCAATGTGAGTTCATTACCTGCATCTAATTTTAGACACACTTGACCCATTCCCACAATCTTGCAGGGTCTGTCATCACCTAGTTGAACTATTCCACCTTCTTCAAAATTCAACTTTTGAAACACTTCCTTCATGGGTGTCATATGAAATGAGCAACCTGAATCCAAGATCCAATTATTCATACAACTATCTGATGTAACAGCCATGACTTCAGCACTTTCATAGCCTTCACTATCAACCTCAGCATTATAACTAGCATTCTTAGAATCATACCTAGAATTAGAACCATTCTTATTGCCATCATTCCTATTGTAAGATTTCCTATCAGGGCAGTCCTTCTTAAGATGCTTTTCAGATTGACAAATAAAGCATTTCCTCTTAAATCTTGATCTAGATCTATTACCTGCCTTTTTCCTGTTTGACTGATAATCTCTATTCTCAGTTCTACCTCTTACAATAAGACCATCACTTTGTTCTTTTACCTCTATTTTCTTTTTCAATTCTTTAGAGTTCAAGGCTGCTAAAACTTCTTCCATACCTAATGTTTCCCTGCCATACATTAATGTATCCACAAAATGTTCTAAAGATGATGGCAGGGAAGTCAAGAACAATATGGCCTGGTCCTCATCTTCTAGAGTAACTTCTATGTTTTCTAAGTCAAGTATCAATTTGTTAAAATCATCTATGTGTTGATCTAAGGTCTTACCAGGCATCATTTGAAATGTATACAACTTCTTTTTCAAATAAAGCCTATTTGCTAAAGACTTAGTCATGTAAAGACTCTCTAATTTTAACCAGATACCTGCTGCTGATGTTTCCTTTGAGACTTCCCTCAACACTTTGTCTCCCAAACTGAGAATAATAGCACTGTGTGCCTTGGCACACATTTCATCCCAATCTCCTTCCTCTACATCTTCTGGCCGATTATCGTCACCTTGCAGTGCTTCAACGACACCTTGAAACACCAATAATGCCCGCATCTTTACCCTCCAGATACTGAAATCATTTTTACCATCAAATTTATCAATCGCAAATTTGGTGGATGCCATCTTGTTCCCACGATCGAATTCACACCTCTGATTCTTGATTCACCACCACCATGAGCACCATGGCTCTGATACCAATTGTAGAATTGAAACACTCAAGCGGAACAACTCAATTCACTCACAAATCAACTCAAATCAGAAACAAAGAACTCGAATACAATAACAAGAAAATCAAATGATTCGATACATGAAATCTGGAAATACAAACGCGAATGTAATCGCTTATTACACAATGAAGAAACTGTGAAAGGAATTGAACGAAAGATGGTTAACCAGATTAACCCCAAATCTGATCGAAATCCTCCTTTTATAAGCTCATGAGCTAAGCAACGGTAGTTAACTAAACTTGACGAAGATTAGACACCGGCACCCTTCAAGTTTCAAGAATGACATAATACACCCTGCAGTTTAATAGAAACGAGAATTTCTATTTCCAGTCCCTCAAGTACTAATAACTTGACAATAACATCCAATATTTAACAAAGTCTAACAACTAAATGTCAAAATTTTCGGTTTAGTCGGTTTGGTTTAGTTCGGTTCGGGTAAGATTGATCACACAACACCAATACAAATATACATGATTCACAATTTCACAAATTCATTAACATTTAACTAATTAAGAACCAAATTAGTTACAAAAAAAAAACTAAGCAAAACCTAAATAAAAAAAAACCCATCAAATTTAAGAACAAATTCAACTATTCAATAACCTAAATCAATAAAGTAATCAATTAAGAAACAAAGCCCAAAGGTTTTCAGTTTTCTTATTAACTTACCAGTGAGAGATCAGAGATCAGGGGCTGCTCAACCGTTTTGGGGGCCTAAAGCAAAGTAAAGTTTCAGGGTCTTTTCAAGATGTAAATTAACTGATTGGAAGAATAAGAAGGCTTGAACTTCTTCACTAGTTCATAACAAAACCAAAATCAAAGAAGAAAATGAAGCGAGTACATTGTTTTACCACCGGGGATGATTCATAGTTCATGTTAAACTTGACAAAGATGAAAAGATCGAATCATTGTAGATCTTCGCCTCGATTATAGCAGCTTTCTTTCTTTCGTCGCCGAAGGAGACAGTCACTGGTCACCAGAGGAGAGCAGGGAGAGAGATCGAGAGGGCTAAGGTAGTGTGTGATCGAGAGGGGCAGGGGCTGAGGGTTTGAGTCGAGAGCGGCACCTGTGTTTTGATTTGTGTTTGGAATGTTTAATAAAATAACCTAATATATTTTGTTTAAAACGAAAGAAATATATTAAAGGCGGACATAGCAAGGAGTTGAACCGGGTACCTAAAGGTTATAACTCATGCCGAGAACAAGTTGATCTAAGAAAAAAAATTATTATTTGTATTCACTCCTCAATATATATGTGGATTCACCCTTACTTTTTTTATATATAATTATACTAAAATTTCGAAAACCACTGGGCTCTCGTGAACCCGATGGATACATACTAGATCCACCCTTGACCACATCTATATTTTTAGAATTTAAACACATAATCGTTTGATGAAAAATCGAGTAGTTACAATCAAATTATCATTTTGAAGATAAATATCATAGTATACATTAACTCCATCCATCATCAACTAGGGTAAATCGATTATCTCAAGAATCGAACCTGCAACCTCATAATCACTGAGTCTCTTATCATTGACGAATAACCATTAAAACAAGTTTTAAGTTCAGTTTTAAAGAACCACAAGGACTTGTCCTAGTGGTTATTGGCGATGAGGGGAGACTTGGACTGAGAGGTCACAAGTTCGATCCCTAGCTCCAGGTTTTACCACCCGGCCGCTCGCGGAGGTCGATTTTTCCTGGAATGAGCTCAACTGGTGTGTAAATATTCTCTGGCTTTCCAGGGTTTAGTTGGCCGTTCAAAAAAAAAAAAAAAAAGTTCAGTTTTAAAGTTTATTAGATATGATATTAACTAATTAAAGGCAAAACCTTATATGACTAGTTTCATGACCATTGACCAAATTAAAAAGGTTTGTGGCTGAATGTGTAACACGTAACACAATTATTATATTTCTTCAATGATACGTGAGTATTATTAAATTTAAGAAAATCAAATCTCATTCTATATGACAGTTGGACCAAAAGCTTGATTAGGAGAGTGCCATTAAAATTTTAAAACCACGTTGCCAGGGTGTAACTGTATACAATCATATACAACTAGACTAGATGATGGTAACTGCTAAACACCTTTTTTAATTTATTATTTGAAAAAATCATGATCAACTTTTTAAATTTAATTTATTATATTAAAAAGATTATAAAATTTGGCACCCCTTTGCAATACAAATTTTATTTTCAACGTAATCAAAACCAGTATCAAGATTTCAAGGTCCTATGCGATTATTGCAAATGAATTTCTTACAATAGAAAATTGACTTATCATATGATATTAAATAAAGAGAAATTGGATTTTAATAATCCTAAGTTTTATCTATTAGACGAGATTAATTCCATCTTTCGAAATGTTTCTCACTGAGCCTAACTTTTCACTTATTTTCTCTTGTTAATCCTAAACTAACGGATGACTAACTCCGTTAGTTTCTTGCTTATGTGGCATGCACATGTGGCATTGTTTTTTTTTTCTTTTAATGTGATGTCGCAGTCCAGGGGTCATTTGTGTGAAAATAAAACAATTAAGGGACTAAATGTAATTTCTAAAAAGACTTTTGCCACCGTTGTGTGACCTCCACCATCTCTGGCACCACTTGCAACCTCCGCCACCACTATCTTCGGCATCACCTGCAACCTTCGCCACCACCATCTCCGACATCTCCTATGACTTCCGCCCACCACCATCTTCGGCACCACCCGCAACCTTCACCACCACCATCTCCGACGCCCCTGCGACCTTCGCATAACAATAAAACAGATGTTTCCCCTATTACCCCTTGGTGATGGCGAACATACAACCCAATTAGGGTTCTAGCGAGTAAACCGGCTACGAACATAAAACCCGATTAGGGTTCCGGCGAGTAAACCGACTACAAACAGAAAACCCAATTAGGGTCCCGGCGAGTAAACCGACGACGAACAGAAATCCAATAGAGGTTTCGATGGTGGTGGAACAGACCTGGATAGGCGACGAGTTCAAATTAACGCGAACTCAACCGCGTATTCCGCCATCTCCACCTCAAAATCGGCCATCTCCGCCTCGATTCCGGCCTCTGTTAAACCATCGATGATGAATGGAGGTTGAGATGGTGTTTGGAGTCGGTTATGGGGGTTGTGGCGGGGAGAACAGCCGGACAAATGGAGGATGGCGAAGTCAGGCCTAATGGCAATGTTGGTGTTTGGAGTCGGTTATGGCGATGTTGAAATTGTGGTCGCCGGTCAGGGGCTTTGGGTGGGTGGGGTTAGGTATTAATTTTTTTTATTATAGTTCCATAAAGGCCCCTCGTGTTTTTTAAAGAATTAAAGTTACATAAAGAGAAAAAAAATTAAAAAATGTCATATGGACTGCCACATCAGCAAAAATTGAACACTGTTAGCCATCCGTTAGTTTGGGATCAATAAGAGAAAATAGTTTGAAACCTGGGCTCGGTGAGAAACATTTCGAAATGTGGGATTTATCTCGTCCAATAGGTGAAACTTGGGATTATTAAAATCCAATTTCCCTTAAATAGATAAATTTGTTTGTGTATTTTAATGTGATCTTATTGTAAATATTTATTTTGGTAATTTATTTAAAAAAATATATATATCATTCATTTTGTTTAATGTTTTCGGTAAGTATGTGTCACACCTTCAAATTTCGCTTGCAGGGTTTTACCGCGAGGCGCGTGATAAACCAGGACCGAAGTCATTATCCATACCGAACGACCTCTATATGAGTTTGAAAAAACAAGTTTTAGTTTACTTAACCACATGAAGACATACAATTTAGTTATGAGGAAGCGTAAATATAATGTAAAACAAGGTCATACACGCAAAACAAGGCGCCCAAACCGAGATAAGTAATGTAAATGAAAAGTAAATGAAATTGTTTTAGAATGTTTGATGCCACCCAATACGACTCATATGCAATCCTATTCATGCAACCCTAAAGTTTCAATAATCACAAAAATAACCTAAAAAGTTTACACTATTGCATATTTGTTCAAGATTATGATCCCTAACATAATTATTCATGCTTTACGAAAGGTCCAGAACAGAGTCTTATGTGAAAAACACTATTAAAACATCCGATTGAAATTTTATACTCGAAAAGTCTTAGTTTTAATGGGTCAAACGTTAAAGCTTTAAACTTTAAGATCAAAATTAAGTTTTGTTGTTTCAGAAACCTCATAACAACTTTAATAAACTGTTTAGAATGATTAAAGATCAGTTGCATAGTGTTTAATTTGAGTTAATGTGAAATCTCCGATTATGTTTAAAGAACGTACGGTTGACTTTTCGTAGGAGGCTTCAAAATCACAAATAAGCAGAGAGCTTTTGAAGATCTTATGAAAAGGAAGAAGTTTCGTGAATAAACTTACCTGAGAAAATGTACAGAAGGTGATGAAATCGAGCGGTCAGACAGTGGAGAGTTAACTTTTCAAAACATGAATGAGGGCTTGGGAGCAGAAATTGAAAGCTAGAAATCGTCAAGCAGGGATCCCAGAAGAGGTATAGGGTGGTATTTATAATGGAGAGTTCGTGTGGTAGTCGAATTGACAGAGATAGTGATTATCTAATCTAACTTTGAATATATATTTAAATCAATAAGTTAATCAATTCAAGATGTATTTGAATGTTCCAGAGGATTCCAAGTTAGTTACAAATGATAAGAGTCGAATATTGGGGGTTATTTTAAGATAAACCCGAGTTTTAGATAAGCTTGACCCACCAAAGACCATCAAACCCGTAAGCAGCAAAATTCAGGTCTCTCGAGACCGCTTCGCGTGTCGCGAGAAGTTCAGGGAATTTCCTCGTGTGGCCCGGGGGGGGGGGGGGGTAGCCATGAATTAATATTTTTTTCTTTTGTTTATTTGTTCGCTTCGTTTAACCAAACCGACACCTCAAAAAATTTATCAAATAAATTCCTTAACTTTCTAAAATGATTATAAGCCATTGTAAGATATTTATTTTGAAATAAAAAACCCGAGATTTCCGATAAACGATAAATCGAATACCAAAATCGCGAAAAAATTACGAATCGTTTATTGTCATTTTAAATCGTTCAAACATCGATGCAACCACTCAAATAAATTAATTAATTTTGGAAAGTGATTATGGGACATCATAAAGTGATATTCGAAATATACAAGACTTCTGGTTGCAAAAAACATAACCTTTGTTATTTGCATTTTAAATTAATAAGTTAATCTAAAAGTTTAATCAACAAAATATTTTATTTCGAAAAATGATTATGGATCATCCAAAACTATATTTGAAAGTATAACTTAGTAAATCTCAGTAATTTTTCCGATAAATATTTAACCGGAAATCAAAAATACGTGAAAATTTAAAACGAGAGTCGGGTTTTGTCAAAATGGTTGAAGACAAATGTTACAGTATGTTTATAGAATAAAAACATTTTCAATTGATTATCAATAAGAATCATTTTCTTTCCTAGTGACTTGTTTCATTTGTAACGATGAGGTCGTGGGTTCACACCTCGATCATTCACAATGTTTTTCTTTTATCATATATACATCTTTTTTTTAAACAAAATATGGGGAAAGAAGACAAAATGCCCAACAGTGAGGGCACATGAGGAGACTTAACGGGATTGTTTAACGGTCATTAGTGAAAAAGACAAGGGCGTGCAAAATTTTTATAAAAAGGAATCAGTAATTATTGAATTGAAAGGACAGAACCAGTAATTTCACAAATTTATAAAGGACAAAATCAACAATTTACTCTAGAAAATTACTTGATGGACGTAATTGCCTTTACTTATTAAACTGGGTTTCCCGTTAGACATGCTATAAATAGAGGACACAAGAACTAAGATCCTTCTTGTATTCCATCCTTAGAGCACACCCTAAACGAGAACCAATCCCTCATAACTTCGTTCTCTAAATCATCAAACTTATCAGGTATGTAATTCTTACACGTTTTCCATCATCATCATACAGAATCGGTCAACTTACAAGACTTAAAACGTAACTGTAAAATAAATTTCACTACAATTTTTCTCTTCTCCATTTCATTAAAATCAAACCCTTGAATACATGAATACTAGAAAACTAAAGTTTTTTTTTTTTTTGAACATTAAGTTAGAACATTAAGTAATCAGTAATGCAAAAAAAAATGGGGTATAACTTCTCCTCCATGCAAGCTACGTGGGTTTTGTAATGATTTCACAAATCTTTATTTTTCAAGATTTTATGTTCATTTTGTTCTTAATTCATCCAACAGGCATTGTTGATATTACCTTCTATAACTAAACAAGACATACAATTTCATAAATAAATATGAGTATTTTATATAAGTATTCTATTGTTATATATAAAAACTTAGTAAAATTTGATAAATATTCTAATAATATACTAGTATATTTTACTAACGAGATGGTAAACCGTCTGTTATAAATTAAGTTGTTAAAACTTAAAAGTTCAATCCTCATAACCTTGGAACAACTTTGTCTATAATCCATCAACCAGTTACCGTTCTGACCACCTGAACTGTCTGGTCCAAAAGGTCAACAATAGCTTCAAAATTATACACTGCAATAAATATAGTCAAATGTTGCTCAATAGTTGTATGTTTATTTGACTTGACCTAGCCATGGTTCTTCAACACAAAAAGGCAAAAAATGAACATTTACAGTACTCAAAGAGGAGCTTCTCAGTTCTCACCGTCTCGTAGAATAAGAATCAAGAATCGAGCAAGAAAGACAAATAACAAAATACTTGACCTCTGCCTTCTGCATGTAAAATGGGTATCCCGTCGCCTCACTGGTCCAGCATTGTTTGCACCTCTCGTAATAAGTGGTTTTGGATCAAACCATAAGTTTAGTTATTCTTCAAAGATGTATCATTATGTTTCTTTCTGCGTGAACGGCCTGTAGGTGCCGGCTCAGCCAATGGACCAGACATTGTCTGGATTGGTGGTTTTGGGTATGAAAAATTGGAGCTGTATGGGATATCGGGTGGGTCAAAAGTTGGATCCATGTGATGTGAAAAACCCAGTGGGTAACCCATTGTCCCGTCCTGGTGAGGTGGAGGAAATTTCTCACTTTTGCTTTTTGCATTTGCGTGTGTGATCATCCGCCGTCTCTGCAAAGCAAAACAGATCCAGGATAAGATTTGTATGAAAATGAGACATAGACTTCCATCCGTAACGGATCAAACAGGTAAAAAAACTTAGCTAAAAAAATAAACAGGTCACAAGGGTGGAAGTCATATTTTCAATGCGTAAAACCTCCTAAATCCTTTATCAAACAAACTTAACTATAACATTTCTGTAATCATATTTGACGCACCAACTATTTACAAGAAATTTAGATGCTATGAACAAAAAAGGTTTCGGGTTAACACAGTCCAATTCATATTGACCCGCACCAAAAGTAACCATTATGACCAGAACCCTCTGTCAGTGGTTACACAACAAACCCGATCAGCCTATTTTTCCATCTCTAGTAAGTAATTCCTCACTTTTTTTCTTGTAATGGTGTTATGTACAAGCCCCACAATTAGGCACATTGCAGAGTAACAGACCAGCTAAAAAGACAACGAAAGGGGAAATGCTATGGAAATCTAGACGGTGTTATGCTATAACTATGAAAGTGTTTTTTTATTGTTCGTCAGAATTATTTGTGGTAAACTTGTTGCTATTCACTTTCTACTTGACTTCACTTTCATGGGTCATATCTGAATTTGTGGTTTCTTTTGAGTTTGACCGTATAACAAAAACTAGAATCATTTCCAGTAAGATCCCCAGTGGTCTACAGATTGTGCTTTTTGACCCCGAAAATTATATTTTCAGCTTCCCCATGCAGGCAATATGCAAGTTTTCTAACCTATCCATGATATTTGGTACTTTTAAATTCACCTTCTATAACTTTCCCTCTTATGTTTCCTGCTAAGTTTCCTTTTCTCATTGATATATACTTTTGAGCCACATTCTTTTCAATTCTATAAATCAACAGGCAATCTATCTAGCAGAGTGTGTGTGTAACAATGGTGGAGACAAGTAAACATAATCACAGGATATGAAAACTTTATAAAAAAGCTAGTAGTAGTTTAGCATACGTCAATGTTTACTTGCAGCTCAGCATTGGCTTCTGGAGCAGGCATAGCCCTGGCAGGTCTTTCACGTGTGCGAGTCTTCTTCACTCCATCAGCGTTGCTTTTACCAGCAGCTCTCAATCTACCAATTATAATATTCAAATTTTATTTCTGAACAACTTAAAAGCTTACTTATGGATTATTTATTTTTTATATATTATGAGCAGTGAATGTTTTTAAATTACCTTCTAGCTTCTTCATCACGCAGTTTGGCATCCATTTCTTTGCTAGGTGGATACTTCGGAAGGCTTGAAGGATCACATGCATAAGGCTTCGTCGTAAAGAACTGCATACCAATATTTTTTTACGTTTATTTAAATAGTTCAAATCCATAATAACTGTTACAAGCTTGCAATGCTTACTTCACTTTTTAAAGCAGCTGTTGCAGTTTGACGTTCTGCAGGATCAATTGCAAGAAGGGTATCGATCAGTGGAAATGATGATGCAGGGAAATTTTTAAATGTTTCTGCTATACAACGTTTGTATGATTGTTGGGGCTTAAATATGGTTGCATGTGGTAATTTTGACCTTTTCCAATATTCTTCAGAAGGCGAACCACATAATTTAAAAATCTTGTGAAGCTGCTCTACCTGATTGCACAATAATTGAATAAAAAACTCAAATCCAATTTGAAAAAATTAAAAAAAAAGATTCAAAATTACCTCTGTACGACCAGGCATGATAGGCTTTCCAGCTAATAACTCTGCTAAAATGCACCCTGCACTCCATAAGTCAATACCTACACCATAATCAGTGGCCCCAAGAAGCAGCTCAGGTGGTCTGTACCATAATGTAACCACTCGGCTAGTCATTGGCTGCTTGTGATTAGGATCAAAAAAGGATGCTAAACCGAAATCAGCAATTTTCAAACTCCCACCATTATCAAGTAAAAGATTAGACCCTTTTATATCGCGATGTAACACGTGGCGATTGTGACAATGTTCAAGCCCAGATAGCAACTGTTTCATGTAACACTTGACCTGAAATATTAATAAATGGTTAGCACAAAGAAAACAGTTTGTGGTTTAATTTTGAGAAAAATTTTACAAACTCTAGGTAGTCAAAAGCGCTAGGCATACTCAAGGGGCAAAAGGGTGGGCCTATCACTTAGGCGAAATGTGCTTAAAAAAACAAGGGTTTTTTTTATAAACAGGCCATTTTTTGCTGTTTTAGGCTGGTTTAAACCCTTTTTTTGGCTTGTTTAGATTGTTCGGGACGTTTGATTTTGTTTTGCAGAACTTGGCCGAAATTTGCGCGTGTGCGCCTGGATGGTGGCAAGGCGAGATTTTTTCGTGGGGCTGTGTCTAGGAGAGTGCCTTTGACTACATAGTATAAACTAACCTGAGGTTCTGTGAACTTGATTGTAGGACTAGCAGCAAGTCCAGCCAAATCATGCTCCATGTACTCAAAAACAAGATACAAACTACAAGACATTCTTGATGTAACCAATCCTTCCAATTTCACAACATTCGGATGATCTAAACGGCGTAAAATTAAAATCTCTCTGGCCATGAACTTTACACTTTCAGGTTCCAGGTTGTCAAACCGAACCTTTTTCAATGCAACTATTTTTCCTGTCATCGTGTCTTTAGCTTTGTACACGTTACTGTATGTTCCTTGCCCAATCTAATCACAAAATTTATATTTACATATATATAGCATCATCAGAAAACATTTATCTGTGCAGTGTCTAAAATATAAATAAGATGCTATAGAACAAAACCAGTTTGTTCACAAACCCCACATAATTGACTATAAATAGGAGATGTAAACTAGTGGCATATGACAGGCCAAGGGGGTGTTTATTTGTGCTTTGGAACTCTTGATTTTAAAAAGCATGAGACCGTCAGAAAAACGCCTAGCGGCCTTGAGGTGGAGCTTCATGCACATGTAGATTAAAAGGATGAAAAGAATACGAATGGTTACTTGATAAAGTGGCTAATATGTAAAAGAGATGCAACTTTTGGATGGACATAAAGCTTATATGGTCGGGACATAGGGCAATGTCTAGCCTAAGTGAATGCTTCTCAAAACCAAGTTGGAACTGATTATCTGATTTCAAGTCGCTATGATCAGTTGTTAATATCTGGATAAACAAATGCTGCTTCTAATTATATGATTATTCAGAGGTAAAAATGTAAAATAACGGCCTTCTCGTCATTTTTATCCAAAAAAATTTAGATGATCAAAATGTGCCAAACATCTTATTATTTGATTATTAGTTGTCACAACTATGAATATCTGAAGAACACCCACACACACATAAATTCTTGTGTCATCCATCAGATCATGCTTACACAAACTGTTATATCAAACAATTGCCCTAACAAGAATATAAAGATAGAAGAGAATTTGAAAAAAGATTCTTTATACTTGCCTTGTCAATTTTCTGAAAAGTATCAGCCCTGCGAGGAATCCACCCATTGATCGCCTCACCAGCAACAGCCGACAGCCAGGCAGGCCACCCAGCAGCCACCTGTTCACCATGCAAATTCTTGGTTGGATTACTCAATCTAGGGTTAGGTTTCGACCGCCTTCTCTCACCTCTCGGCCTCCCATTCCCATCTTTCTCCCCTTTCTGAACCACCCCATTCTGCCCCTCCTCACCGCCATTGTTACCGCTCTCGGGATTTGCAGCCGAATCTTTCTCCGCCCTCCGAGATTGCACATTCGGATCCCTATCTCTCTCTCTCCTTTTATCTCCTACAATTTCAGAACTCGGTGGCCCGGAGGAAGAAACCTCTTTTCCAAACACACACCCCATTTATCCCAAACTTTCAAAACCCTAACCCTCATTTCTCACGTCATTCCGAGCTAGTATAGTAGTATCCCTTCACAAACACAAACTCTGAAAAAAAAATTAAAAAAAAAAAAAAAAAAACGAATCAAATTCACAAATGACAAATCCAATCCATGAATCCAATAA
Organism: Deinandra increscens subsp. villosa; assembly: GCA_039602395.1. Taxonomy (NCBI): domain Eukaryota; kingdom Viridiplantae; phylum Streptophyta; class Magnoliopsida; order Asterales; family Asteraceae; genus Deinandra; species Deinandra increscens. The sequence continues at coordinate 4,103,759 of JBCNJP010000016.1, forward strand.
TTTCGAGAAACAAAACCTAATCAACGGGGTTTACATAAACATTACGAAGAACCCTAACTTTTTTTTCTCGATTTCGCGAAACGAAACCGAGGAAGCAATCATTCAGATGTATAAACTATAAACTACAAATTCAAAACTTATGTCGGTGAAAAATGAGCTAAAACAAAAAGTGTTCGATTGTAACTTCGATTTGTGCTTAATTGAAGATCTGAAAGAGGAGGAATTGTAACTTACTGATTAACAGATTTGTGGCAGGTGGAAACGGAAGAGATAGTTGTTGATCTGGTGATTTTGAGCTGTTTGTATTCCCTCTCACCACTACCAGTCAATCAATCACTCAAAATGCTTCGAGGTTTTCTCTGTAAAGTTTCACCAACCCTGTAAAAAACACAATACCTAAACCCTTGCCCCTTTTTTAGTCTCATTTTACCTAATTAGTTTATTAGTGTTTATTTCACCCATAAGTATAATAATTATTGGTGAATATTGTTTACCTAATTACACCTTCAATTTTTATTATTTTGTTATCAATCAAATCATCATATATTTATGTTTGATTTCGAGTTATAATGATGACTCTAAATAAAATTGGAAACATAAAAACAAACAAAACGTATGATAATTATGTTGCTTGGATTGCATCTGACAACTGAAATAAAA